>CM019155.1:96878711-97148395 GCA_009733165.1 Naja naja | reverse complement strand
CCGCAGGTGACCTCCCTGGCAGCATAAGCCAACCAGGAAGGGCACGGTCCAACAAACATGTGGTGGAACTCAGGCCGCGATAATCCTGTTCCCTTCATCCTCAGAAACAGGATCGAACTCAGCCCAGATCACATTGGCCAGATTGCTTGCACCATTAACTCAGACCACTGCAAGGTGGGAACACAACTGCCCCGAACCATCTAATTTTTTTTAAACAAGTTTTATTCAGTTTTAACGGTTCAAATAAAGCTCTTTTCAGTAGACAGCATATTCCCGGGTCATCACTTTTCAATGCAAATATGACAATAGTTCTATATTCATTTTGATTTAACTTCCTATTTTATCCCATTTTTACTTCCATTCCATTTTTTGGCAAACAAAGGGCCAAACAAATAAATCCTAGTCTCAAATCTTAATCTCAATCTGTATAACCCCCATTTCATTTCAAATTAGTTGTAAATATTTTTAAACGTTTATATATCTTAAAATAACAATATGTTTGCCCATCATATAAAAATAAAGTTTGTCCATATCTATCCTTTAACTATCTTCACATTGTTAATACTTTTTATCATTTACATATTTCTTTTATCCATCAGATTTGCCCTTTCATCACATATTTCTCCATAATTCTAAATCAATACAAGCTTTAACACAAAAAAGAATAAAAAGAAAACCTAGACTTGCCCCCCTTTACTACTTTGAAAGTGACACCTCAGTGGCTAACATATTAACATAGTGATAATCATTCCCTTTAAAGCAAAAGATAGAATAAAAAAGAGAAAAGAAAAGCTACATAACATTATATCTCTTTTCAATCGGGTTCTGCAACACACATCCCCCCTAAAGTTTGTTTATAGTTCCAAAATAATAGTAAAAAATAACTAACCTTGGTTACTGACAAATCTGGTTTCTAAACATCTTCAAAAATCATTTCAGTTAATTCAATTTATCTAATCAACATTTACCTTTTTTTATAAATAAAAGTAACCTTCATCTAATAAAATTGTCAGTAACCCCTATTGTTTTACATTTTATGATTACAATATATTCTTATTATTCCCTCTTCTCCATGCAGAACCCCTTCTTAATACATTAACCATTATCTCTATGTAAACGAGTTTCTTTCTTCATTATATAATTCCCGTATTTCTCTATCTTCTGCTTTGTTTCTTGTTCCTCTTCTCCTTTTATCCTGCTATATCCTTCTCCATCCAATTTAAATCCCTCTCTTTTGCCTTTCTGCTCCCTTTTCTTCTGGACCTTTCTAGCATGCCTAATTTCATAAATGTTCCCCTTTTAATTACTTTCTTAGGTTTCATTTTTTAACCACCCTTCCTTTTCCTTTTATTTGTATTAATCTTTTAGTTAATTGTCTCTTTAAAATGGCTTTCCCTTGTGCTGGCTCCTCCTTTCCAAGATTCCTTTCTTCTTTTGTTCACCATTTCCATGCCCATGTCTTCTGCAATGAGCCAAATTAGTTCAGTCACTTCCTGTAGCAGTTCTTTCATACTTTTAAATTCCATTTTAATTCCTTGGATGGCCACCAAAGTTTTTATTTTCTTATTTCTTCTTCTTTAAATTTTCTAAGATCTTAGCCCAAGTCCAGAGTCTATATCAATATCACCAACTAATCCAGCAGTCTGTCTTTTATTTTAATTCAAACTTTCACCTTCTATGGGTCTTGCTTTTTGTTTCAATGTCTCTTTAAAATTGTAACAACTCCTATTCACAAAGGAACAAGATATTTTCCTTCTTCTTTAAATTCAATTTTTATCCACAAAGTGGCACTTTCTGTTACACGAAATCTTCTCCTTTCCTTTTATTTTAATATTCAAGATTTTTCGAGTCCCAAACTTAAGTTCTTACGCCAGCTTCTTTTCCCGTTCGAAGCCCCTTATAGCTGTCAAAGATATTTTACTTATTATTTTTCCTTCACTTGACACTGCCGCTTTTCTTCTTCTTTTAAAACTCATCTTTATCTTACCATCCGATACTCCCGGTTCCTCTGCTGTCAACTTCTTTCTTTCCTCCCACCGATCTTAGTCCAGTTGAGACCTCTTCAAGGTGGCCATATTGACCACTGCTTCTTGTCATCTTTGGAGGGAAAGACCAGACCCAAAAGGGGGAGATGCTCCCCTCACTCTGGCTGGCAGCTTTCCCTTTCTCCCCACCCCTCCGAGGCAGCTTCAGCCCCGAACCATAAGGATTGGAGCTCTCCAATGCAAGAGCCGGGCTGGGTCACGACAACGAACCGCCGCCTGTTAGCGAGAAGGCTCAACCCAGAAGAAGTCCCGAATCCGCGCGATCTTATCCGACAGATATTGACCAAATTCCTCAGCCCTTCCCCGGAGAGGGTCCACTGCCTCCCCCGGATGTAGGAGGGAGCGGGTGGCCCTAAACAGGGTGCTGGGCGGTTATCTCTGGAGCTATGAGGGTGGAGAGATAGGACCTTCTCGCCACCCCACAGCTACCAGGTAAGTCCTAATATGGGCTCTTAGCTGGGCTCGATCGGTTTGGGAGCGGGTGGCCCTCCACCTGCTCTCTAAACCCCTCCGAGCGCTTCATCTCCCGGAGCTCCTCAGTGTACCAGGAGCTACCGGGATCCACAGCGTGTGAGGGGACATGGGGACAACCCTGTCGAGAGGCAGCCTCAGCAGCCTGCTGCCAAGCAGCCAGCCAGGTCCTCGGCAGAGTTGTGGGCAAGGGAAGTGGGGAAAACCCCAGTTCCGCCTGGAACCTCTCAGGGTCCATTAGGCATCTGGGGGAACCATCTAAGTGGCTCCTCATCCCAGCAGTGGGGAGCAGCCTGTTGGAAGACCAGCCACAGGAGATAGTGATCAGACCATGGGACGGGCAGTGTTGTACAACTAGCCTGCCCTATATCACTATGCCACTGTTCCGAGACAAAAACTAGGTCGAGTGTTTCCCTCGTGAGTGGGCCTTGAATTAACTGGGTCAGGCCCATGGTCCCCATGGAGGCCATGAATTCCTGGGCCAAACCCAGCCCCCCAAGGGAAGGCAGATTGAAATCACCCAGGACCATAAGCCACCGCCACCCCCGAGAGGACGCCGAGAAACCCAGGCAGGGTTGCTGCCACACAGCTGGGGAAAGGTATGTCAGCAGCAAACCCACCCACCACCAGGCCCCCACCTCAGGAGGAGGGTCTCACTTCTGCCTATCTCAGGAACAGCGACCTCCCTTGGAATCAGGGTCTCCGAATAACCACAGCCACACCACCCCTCCCTGAGCCCATGACCGGTGCAAAATCCGAAACCTGGGGGCATAAGTCAACCAGAGGGACTCCTCCTCTGGACCCAACCAGGTCTGTGATGCAGGCCAGGTCCGCAGCCTCCTCCTCAATCACCTCACAGAGGAGGGAAGACTTATTAGCCACGGACCTGGCATTAAAATACACCAGCTTGAGCCCAGGGGTCCCTGTTCCCCTGCCCCCAGGGGAAGGTCATAGGGTCGAGCACGCCACCACTCAAAGATAGCAGGGCTCCCAACACATGATCTGGCCCTATGCCTCGTCGCCTCCTGCCGATCCCGACCACCCTGGGGATCGCAGTCCCCAGCCCGCACTCCGGGCCCCCACCAGCCCCCAACCCCCACCACCCTGCCTGCGAGCGGGCTGCAATCCACCCTCCGGCATCATTTCCCACCCTCCCTAACCTACTTAAAAATTTATTTAAAAATTTAATTAAAGGGGCCCTAGTGACCTTCTTTTTTGCTTTCCTAGACCCCCAACCCCAACCCAGCTCCCCGCCATGCCATTTTATATTCTCTCCTTCCCATAATTACTTTCTATTCTCTCTCAGTTGGAAATCTATATATGTCTAAAATATTCATTCCCATAACCTTTAATTCGGCAAACTACTGAATCATAGAGCAATAATTTTGGAACCAATATACCTCAAGTGGACTAACTTACAGAATGTGTCCTAAATCTTGGACCAGTGACTCCTGTAGATTTCAAATGTGGCAAACTTTATAAAACATTTTATGACATAAAAATAATCATAAAATGCTTTTATGACATAATACAAAATAGAATAAAACATTTCCTGTGCTGATGTTTGACTGTGCTATACAATTCAACATGGACTATTTTCAGGCAGATATACCTCTGAATGTATTCCAGCTTTTTCCAGTGAAAGCAGTAATTAGACATTCTGTCACAGTTGAGGAATCTAGTAAGGAAATATCTCTGAAAAGATGACCTTATGAGACCCAGGCTGTCTACTTTTACGTACAGTAAAAGTAAGAAAGATGTCCTTTTGCTGAAAAACCACTAGCAGCCGTTTATCATAGTTTTCTTCCCTAAGACTGATTTTACTTTTAGGAAAAACAGAGCAAAAAACAACCAAACAAAAATCTTCAGCAGGCAAATACACTGATTTTTTTTAAAGTAAATTTTGATTTCCTGAAGGAGTAGAAATTGCTATTCTGCACGCAGTTACAAATTTATTTATTATTTATTTACTGCAGCTATTTGTATTTCAGAGAAACAATCCTTCATTAGCTTGCAAACAATGAAAGCAATTGTAGATAAAATACAATGAGCATTATTGAAAAAGAAATGAAGTCATAGGATCCTTTACACAGAGCAAGTGATGATACAGGCCTGACGGGGTATGAGAGGGGGTGGGAAGCACATTTACATTTTCTAAATTGTCTATAGCAACACCTGTGCATCTAACACAAAAGATAGACTGGCAATGGCATGCACAATATTTCTTTCTGGGTCTGGCCGGAAATATGGAAGTATAATTTGCAGGAATCATTGTGCTATGAGTAAAATAGGACATGCTCAGACAGCCTTAGGTTGAGGAGATACATTGGTATCACTCTCTTAATTGATATCATACCCCTGCATTTTCTATCAAAAAGCTTGACTTTTAAAGATCCACATTTTAGTAATAAAAAATTATCAGTTTTGAATGATTTGTATGCTTTGATATACCTGCCAGAAACTCACAGTTCCTATAGTCTTAGTGATTTAAATTTTGAATAACTAAGACTATTGAACAAATGTGAAAAATATTGGAACATATCTCTTTATTAGGGTACTTTTATCATTTGCTCTCTGGCTGTATGATTTTTCTTTGCTCATAACCATAGTCTTCCTGCAATCAATATAAAAATACAACCAGCAAAAGAACTGTTTTGTAATTCACTATTGATTGCAAGACATATTCACAGTCTGAAATTCCTAATGCTATCTATATTATTTTCCATTGATGTGTAGATACTTTTTCAAACCCAGGACATTATGTAATGCATATCATAGGTAGATAAATATATGCCAGGTTTGTAATTTATATGGGTTTTTAATTTGATATGCTTTCTTTACCCAGTTTAAGAGACGAGTTCAAGAATCTACCCAGGTTCTTCGGGAATTAGAGATATCCCTGAGGACAAACCATATTGGGTGAGTATCAGTGAAAACAGATTCATTGATTATTCACTTACTTATTGTGCACTCTCCAACTCATTCAGAGTCATTGACTGAGGTGGGCAGCTATAGAAATTGAATGAACAAATCAACAAATGAACGAATGAATGAAAGAATGATCAAAATAGTTTTATATTTTACAAAAGTTGTACTCTGTTTGCTTTCTAAAGTTAGAAATAATACTTTTTTAAACAAATGCTCCAAAGAATGCTGTGCCTATTGGAGATAGAAGAAGGTATGTTTGGGCAAGAATACAGAGCATTTCTGATTGTGCTCAATGGGTGAAAATCCAAATGGCCTGGGTAGGGTTAAACCTAAACTTGTTAACTCCCCTCCTACATCCTAACAATCTCCAGGTACTTGGATAGAATGCTGATAATGTTGCTTGGATGGCCAGGGATTAAGATGTACAAAATATACAAATATACAAATCAGCATACTAATAATACCTGATTCCATGCCATTGGATAACCTCCCCCAATAATCTCTGGTAGATGTTAAATAAGAATAGGTTAAATAGATTAAAGAGGAATAAGAGATCCAAACCATGAAATTCTACCTCTCCCTTTCTATAAGGAAAGGTGGAATTAGTCCCAAAATGGAACTACTGAATGGAATTATCCCAAAGAAAGCAGAATAACAGAGTGGGAAGGGACCTTTGAGATCTTCTAATCCAACCTCTTGCTCAACCAGAATTGGTTCACAGTATACCAAAAACCTGGCCATGCAAACAATCGAAGCCCCATCCATGGGATTCAGGCAGTACACAAAACCATACCCCCTCCAGTTTGCGGAAAAAAACTCTCTCCACAGAACCAGTCCCTGGTGCCCAAGCAGTTGATGGCCACTGCTCTATACCATTTCAGACAAATGGTTATCCAATCTCTTCTTTAAAACCTCCATAGGTAGCACCCAACTACTGAAGGCAAGCAATTCCACTGATTAATTGTTCCGTTAGGAAATTTCTCCTTATTTCTAGGTTGATTCTCTCCTTGATTAGTTTCCATCCATTGCTTCTTGTCCTGCCTTCAGGTGATTTGGAGAACACATTGACACCCCTCCCCTTCTTTATGGCAGCCCCTCAAATATTGGAACACAATTATCATCTTACTCTTCGTTCTTCTTCTCATTAAACTAGATATTCCCAATTTCTGCAACAGTTCTTCATATGCTTTAGCCTTCAGTTCCTTAATCATATCTGTTACTCTTCACTGCACTCTTTCTAGAATCTCAACATCTTTTTGAATATTGTGGTGAGCAAAACTGGATGCAATGTTCCAAGTGTGGTCTTACCAAGGCATTATAAAGTACTACAAACACTTCATATGATCTTGAGTCTGTCTGTTAATGCAATTTAGGACTGTGTAAGCTTTTTTGTTGGTTGCCATACATTGCTGGCTCAAATTTCAGTGATTGTTTGTTAAGACGCCCAAGATCCCACTCACAGTTACTACTATTGAGCCAGATATTAGCTATTCTGTATCTGTGAATTTGGTTTTTCTTGCCTAAGTGTATACCTTTACTTTTCTCATCACTGAATTTCATTTTGTTTGATACAGCTCAGTTAGTGTTTAAGTCTGTCAAAATCCATCTGTATCTTGAGCCTATGCTCTGGAGTGTTGTCTATTCCTGCCAGCTTATTTGAAAATTTGATGACTTCCCCCTCATCTAAATCATTTATGAAGATGGATCTAAAGGGTCTAGATTTGGCCTTCAAAAAGAAAAAGGGAACAATGAATCACTGACAGAATAACAAAAGATAACTCAGCCCTAAAAAAGTGAAAAGAAATTCAAAATATTCCTGCCTTGATCTTGTTTGGAAAGAGAAAGAGCAGAGAGAAACTCTGACAGGTTTTCAGGATTCTGTTCTGCTACCTTATAGCAATAAAATGCATGCTTGGAATCCTTGCTGTTTCTATTTCCTGATTTTACCTACTTTGAATGACTGACTTTGACTGGCTTTCACTCACAGCTCAGAAAACCCTATGCAATTCTTCCCAGATAATAGAGCTTAACCCACTTCAGTAGGATTCTCCTAGTCAGAAAAAATAATTGGAATGATTGTATCTATCAGAAACCTAGTACGGCCCTCACATCATCTCCATGATATTCATCAGGACATTTGCTTTCTAAAAAAGAAACCCTGAATATGGTCACTTGGGTGGCACATATGCTAAGAGTGAAAAAAAATCATGTTTTATTGCTCTTACTACCATGAGATACTCCTTAATCTAAAGTCTTGTACCTGTTTAATCAGAGTTGCTCCCAGATTTTCTGCAACATAGATGTTGCTTCTGTTGCTTCATTTCCTAGAGCTTCTCAGTAAACCAAGAGGCATTTAGGATTGCTAGACAAAGAGATGCTGCTTAAAAGCAATCCAATGAAGGGCTGTCATCCTCCATTCATTCCAAGTATTGACTAAAATCTCAGTTTAACAGCTCAACACAATCTCAGAAAACTCCACAACCATTCTATGTAAAGTAACAGGATCCAGAAGGCTCCTGGACAAACTGATCCAACAGATCTCACCTTCCTGATGGACCAATCCAGGAACCAAAGATGTGAACACAAGGGACAGAAGATGATGTCCCTTGGTCTGAAATAGATTGGATGTTCTTCCAGAGAATTTGTCAACTGCAGATATAGCTGGAAGGATGGAGAGTATTTAGAATTTGTGTGATTGTTTTTAATATTTCTTTCCTTCATTCCATTTTTGGCCTGCTAATTTTCCTTAGGGCTGAATAAAAACAACAGCTTAAATTAATATATTGCACATATTTAAATAGAAATAGAAATTGCAATTACATTCTGTAATATACAGTATGTCAACAGTTCAAAGCACCCTTGTTTGTTAAATAGCTATTTATAATCTTTTTTTTCAAACACTCAAATTTCTGATGAGTTTCTGGATAGGAAAAAAATCCCATAGTTGTAGAACAGTCAGGAAAAACCATTTTATGTCATTTGTTCTCCAGGTTTGACATGCAAATTGATTAATCAAGAAGGTATCCTCAGGGCTTACACAGAAGGTCTACTTTTAGTTTTGCAAACAGTGGCAGTCATGTTCTGACCTTACTTACACAGGAAAGACATGGTAGGGTCCAAATAAAATTATGGGTTCTAATATTGTATCTTGCAAACTGCCCACATCTCATCAATAATGTATATGCTCTGGGATCACTGGCTTTTTAAATGATATCTGGTAGCTACCAGACTGAGGGATTGATGTTGGTACTGGCCATTCTGGACCTATTGCTTTACTTGTTGAGTAAATTGCATTGCTTGCAATTTGAAGGCTTTTGGGCTGATTTGTTTTTACTATTGCTTTTTGTTTCCTGTGTTCTACCTGTTAACTTCCCTGAGTTGTGAGTCAGGAAGTATAAAAATATAATCAGTAAATAATAAAATGAAGCTTTAAATGATACAAGACCAGTAATGTTTTGATTTGTTCATTTTGTATAACCACCCATCTCACCAAGTGATTCTCGACACCAAATAATTTTTTTTAAATAAAACAAAATAATTATTCTTCTATTTTTTGTTGGATTAACTTTAAAGTTCAATTTTATACACTTTTGCTCACAATAGTCTGATAGCTAGCTATCACTGTCTCCAGATTTTTCTGTAGTTCTCCACGCCCCACCCCGGCTGCCTCCACTGAAACTCTGGCAAACTCTTAATTCTTAGTTAGGTTTTGTGTTTGTAAACTTCAATATAAGTAATTGAGTAATGTATTTTTTTAATAAGTAAATGGCCCAATCCTCATATTCTGAACAGTTTGAATAAGGCTATCTGAGTAACTAGACAACTTGGTTATACATATCCAATATCCGTTTGCCCATCAAATCAGATCAAACAGGGTCAACTCCCTTCAGATCCAACTTATAGATCATCTGATGGGATCTAGGAAAGAAGTATTTCCGGTCACTGCCCCAGCTTATGGAATTCTCTCCATATGGAAGTTCCTTCCTGAGTTGTAGCTGAGAAGTTAAGAACTGGCCTTTTCAGCTAGCTCAGGAGGAAGAAATGCTTTGAATTCAGAATGCATACACATGACTTTGCTTATCTATTTTTAATCTTTTATGATGCTGTGAGATTTCTAATGGAGGGGGGCTATCATTTTTATTGAGGACTTTTAAAAATGAAGTTTCTGGCTGTTGGCCACTGATATCCGCTGGGGCTGAGGAACATAACAATTTAAGGAATGAATAAATAAAGTTTCCTTTATAGTATATCTGAAATGCTGAACTAAATGAAACTAAACTGATTATAACACTGCTGGAATGCACATATTACACATAATGTTCCCAGTTAGAATGCAGTTTGGGAGCCCATCACTAGAGGTTTAATGTTATTTGTGACTTAATCAAGAAACTATACCTTGGTATAATTTATGAGAATGACTTCATATGCATTGAACTTCAAGCTCATTAAATTCTTATCCCTGGTTTTTACAAGAACTATTTCATAAAATCTGTTTTGACCTGGAAAGTGCTTGTGAATTGGGGAAGTAATGAAAGGAGATAAATCCAGGCTTGATCCTCTGTTTCTCAGCCTTGAAATAGACAAGAATGCCTAGGGATTCTCTATCTGTGTTTGGAATGAGCGATTAGATATAATGAGGGGCAGGGTGTGCTAAAACTGTAGGATAGACTGATGATTTCTTTGCTTGTGATTTTATTGAATGGGAAGAAGGTAAATACAGTACATAATATCAATAGGGTCTTCTGAATCAGGGCCAAGCTGGGAACTTAAAGTGGGAAGCTAAACTGAATTCATTGACTGCAGTCCCATGTCTTATGGTTCAGTCTTCAGTTTTCTTTTCCAGTGCTTCAACTAGGAATTCTAAACCAACTTAGTGTCCTCCTTTAGTGTCTTATTTTTTGAATGAATAAACTAATGACTGAAGAGAAGAAAACAAGACAAAGGATAACAGAATAAATTCATTTCTCATTTGTTTGCCTTCTGCTGAAGCACTAGAGGAATGAAAAATGTGTTAAGGATTGTCTGGGTGATGTGACATTTTAATTGTTAAAATGGACATCAGCCTCAATGGAGGTTAATCTGGTTAACTGACTAATTTCTTTTGCCAGTAACTAAGCTAAGAACTCTACCCCACTTTTTTTCCTATTTCTATGAGTCCTCTGAGGTTTGCAGCAAAGGCCTTGGCCCTCTGTAAAGAAGGTGACCCCAGCATGTCGAAGGCAGCAGCCAACACCATTAAAGACAGTGATGTATGCAGGCTAATTAACAGCTTGAATGAGACAGCATTTATCTCTCTGGACCAATTGCCTGCCAAGCAGTGAAGAGATAAAAGGGAAGCCAACAAGCCCAAGTTTTGTCAGCATTTTGTGATCAAAGATACTGTCAAGCCCAAGACACTGTAAAAGACAAAACAAATTACACATTAGAATGAAATATAGGACTGGGCACCAGGAGAGGCAATGCAGCCCAGCAGAAATGGTACTGAATAATTTTCTCATGACATAGTGGAATTCACAGTATGTACACTGAGAGTTTATGCACTGGAGACAAATTCCTTGCATGTCCAGTCACACTTGGCCAATAAGGAATTCCACCCTCCTCCTGCTGCTGCAGGTGCATCATATTTGTAATTTGTTGTACATTACCTACATTAACCAGGTGCTACATGACTGCACTGAGCACCTTCCCCCCTTTGATTCCAAAGTGATGCATTGTGCTAATTGGTACTACCTTGGATCAGACTAGAAAGGACTAATAAAGAAAATACTATATATAATTAGAATTGCACAGATATCTGTACAAAAGTAGGATGTAGGCACATATGCATACTTGCACACATTTCATTGGAATGGCAAGCTATCCTTCAATACTTTGCTATGCAACATCTCAGTTTAGATTCCCCTTGTGTGTGCACTGTGAAAAATAACTTCCATTTTCTGCATGGAAAACTCATTGAGGGGTGGTGGGGAATGAAATCCAGGATGAGAAATAAGATCTTAATGGCAGACAAGCTATTAATGACTTCCATCTGTCACAGTAGGGTACCACTCTGCTTTTGCATTTCAAGAAGCCATCCACACAATAGCTAATTGTAGGAGTAGTGCCATATTTAGTTTTATTATTTAGCTACTACTAATTTAAAAACACATCCCAAAAAGAAATTGTATAACACAAAAGTTTGGAAAATAAAAATGTAAGATAATTAAGCAGAATTTTTGGATTTATTTATTTATTTATTTATATTTGAACTTGTATGCGCCCCATCTCCGAAGACTCGGGCTGCTCACAGCTAAAAACACAGAACAATAAATATTTAAAAAGACATTAAACCAAACAAGCCCAAATATAAAACACAACAATAAAATACATTAAAAACCATCCCTCCCCAAGGAAGGGTCACAGCCCGGGTTGGTCAAACAACCAAGTTTTTAATTCACGGCGGAAGGTGCGGAGATCAGGGGCCAGACGGAGCTCCAGAGGCAGTTGATTCCAGAGGTCGGGGCCGCAACAGAGAAGGCTCGTCGTCGGGAAGTACCAACCGGCATTGACCCCGATGGAACCCCGAGGAGTCTTGCCTATGAGCCCGCAGGGGCGGCACTAGCTATTGGAAGAAGACGCTCCCTCAGATATTGGGGACCCATGTCATGTAGGACTTTGAATGTCAAAACTAAAACCTTGAATCTCACCCAGAGCGCAATCGGCAACCAATGCAGGCCACGCAGGAGGGGGGTAACATGGGAGAAGAACAGGTTTTTATGGGTGTAAAATCTCAAGTTCCATCATTTTAGAATTTCAGAAACGTATTTTAGTCCTCCACCTCCTTTTTTTCTGTACAAAGGAGAAGTTCAGCCTTTCAGCCTTAATGTTCATAGTATAAGTCAGTGTTAATTCACCATGTTGGCTGAGGAAATCATCTTAAAGTTGCCAAATTTGAAAACATTGGTATTAATAAATACTTTCAATGGAGGAAAGTATTTTGAGCAACACCAAGCATCACAGAAAATGAGGGTGATCTGGGAGTAGGATGGGGATAGGTAGGAGAGAAGGCCAGCATAATTGAATGTATCCTTCCCAATACTTGATATTCTGGGGATGGACATTGCTTGCCCGAGTGTTTGTTCCACAATTTTAGTGATTTATGTGAATGTAAATTTCAGTTCATGCTTGAAAATGTTAGTGAAATGGATAACATGTGAACTTGGAAGTTGAATTCCAAAATCTATCCTCAGTTTGTAAGTTCATTGATCATCTTTATTAGTGCTGAATCACATATTTATTAAGAGAAGTTAGGAATTCTTGCAAATAATTCAATACAATCTTATCTACTATAGTTTTTACTAGTTTGTTTGTTCATATGTCCTTAAATAAGAATTTTTCTTGTAGAACATTGCCAATTTAAAAGTGTGAAATGTTTCAAGTTTGCTTCTAAATTACAAAAAAAAAATCTTAAAGGCAATTTAGTTCTCCCCAAGCAGTGATTAAATGACTAGTTACAAGCTTAAAATGTGCCAATACATCTGATGTTTTATGCAGCTTCAAAGCTAGAATATCAAGGAAAGATATCTAGCTTTTTCATGACATGGGTGCAACCCCTCTTAGAGCAGGAGAAGGAGATTACAGAATATCTGATTCCTCCATCCTAAAGTGATACCATCCAGGATAATTGCCTTTGAACCTATCCTATACATACCAATGCTATAGCATGTTAATTAACAGTGAAAACATTTAAAGATGAATGCTAGTACTAGACTTTCTCAATTTCTGTCCTTTAAATGTTGGCAAAGAATTAGGATAGTTACAACATGACATATTTGAAGAATCTTTGATTTAGTAAAAAAAATAATTATGTGGAAACAAACAAGTATTCTCTACTGTAGAATCTTTGGTTTTTTCTGAGCTTGATTGTTTTCTTGCAGACATTTCATTACTGATTAAGTAACATCTTCAGTGCTAGAAGAGAGTGGTGTTTGCTCTCTGTTTATATGTGATAGTTTGCTCTGTCAGATTGATGGGGGTATTGTTTTGTCCTTGGTAGTTCCTTGATTAGGATGTTCTTTCTGACTTGATTGTTTATTTAGTGTAACTGTCTGCTTATCTGGGGTGTTGATTGGTGATGATTGATGTTATGGTGTTTTTGTTACCTTTTTAGCTTTTTTAATTGCCTCTTTTGAATGGCACGTAAATGTTTATCTTCAAAAAGACCTCTTTCACCACTCAATACCCAGATAAACAGGGGTTTGCACTACTAGATAAACAAGCAGTAAATATCCTAGTCAAGGAACTACCAACTTAGAGAAACAATCAAACAGTAAGCTACAGCCTAATCAAGGAACTATTAAGGATAAAACAATGCTCCTATCAGGTTATTGTATGTAAACAGAGAACAAATCCTTTCTAGCATTGAAGATGTTACCTGGCCAAAACATTTGCAAGAAAAGAAAAAAGCTCAAACAGCACCAAGAACTCTATAATTCAGCCCTGAGCTTCATGTATCCTCTTCTATTGGAAGCAAGTGTCTTGGAGAAGTTCCAGGTTGAAGCAAATGTGCTACCTTCCACATCTTTCATTCAAGGGAGAGTAATTTCATGTGTGTTTTCTCCTCTCCACAGTTGGGTCCAGGACTTCCTAAATGAAGAGAATAGAGGTCTTGATGTGTTGGTGGATTATCTCGCTTTTGCACAGTGCTCTGTCACGTAAGTTCACTATTGTTAACTAAAAGTAATAATAAGGAATAAAGCAGAATTGTGATGAAACTTCTCTTATAAACATAGCTTTAAAATTGAGAGTTGCTTGGTCCAATTATTCAGGGAACACAAGCCTGGGCAACCAATGATATAAGTATGCCAGTAGATGCTTTATCTCAGTAGTGTCACTCTCTAGGTAGGTTTGATATTGGTTAGAGATAATTAATTAAATTCCTTATTTAATTATAAACTGCTTGAAACATTACCAAAGGAATTTTGAGGTTATGTTCAGGAGAAGCCTGCTATCCTGTTTAATGGGGAAAGAGTCTAACCACTGCTTGATCTCACAGAAATAATTTCCATGATCTTTTGAGAATTGGACATATATTTTGTTTGTACATACATATGCATGAATTTGGGTATCTAGTTATATATCCAAGATCAGAAATCTATCCAAGATTCAACTCTTGTCTCATCTCTGTGAAATAACTCTAGGATACCTAATCTAAGACAGGAATTAACTTTCCAATGAATCAATTGGCACAAAACAATTACAATATATAGTAAACCTCAAACAAAATAGCTTGTAAATTTGTTGATAACAAAAAAGATGATAATAACTGTTTGGGCACAAATCAGGTTTGAGGCAGGAAAACAAGATTTCCCATCACATAGATTTCTTCTAGTTTTAATATTGAAATTGAATAGCAACAATTGGAAAACTTTTCCAATGAAGGTTAATATCAGTCAGTTCTAACAGTGTCAAGAAAGAACCAGCAAGAGAAATATAAAGTTATACTAATAAGAGTGTTTGCTGTTTTTGCTGAAATTGTGCTTCCAACTTAGGATGGATAAGTCATATAGGAGCCATAAGAGTTCCCCCCTTCTACTTCCTGGTACAGGAAACTAGAGGTGGCAAACTTGTAATTCTTTGCCTGGTTTTACAAATTTTAACTTGATTTCAGGAGACTTCTGCATGGTATCAGTTCTGAAAAACTTATTTTTTATATTAAAGAAGGCAATAAGAAAAAGATAGTATGAGATTCTGCTAAGGGACTAGCATTAGTCTTACTAAAATGAGCACTCTGTAAATTATTTTAAAGGAAACATAATACTTTGTAGAAAAAAACCCTTTTCTATTAAATATATTTTAATCATATACAACTTCACTGCAGAGTAATTCCTCAATAACATGAAATGATTAAAGCCATAGTGATATCAGTGGTTGCTTCTCTGACAATGACTGTCAGTCTAACACAAGCTTACCACCAATTCATTTCCTCAAGGCCAAGTATTATTATTATTTATTAAATGTTTATGCCACCTATTTCCCAATAAGGTGACTTTAGGCAGCTTACAAGTTATAAAAGAATAGAAAAATAATTAAAATATTAAAACTACACAGATTAAGACTACAGAAGGTATATTGTAATCAGAACTAAGAGATGGATAGGATGGGGAATAAGGTCTTCTTACCCTCTCAACCACCTCCAGCAATGAGCAGCCTGTTCAGAGCCCCAGGCCAACTAGCAAAGCCAAAAGGTTAGGAGCAATTCTCAAGCATTGGGACACTGTGGAAAAGGCTCTTCTCCTTGAACCTGCATGCTGGAATTCCTTAGCAGAAAGGATCTCTAACAGGCTCCTGTTGCTGGCCCAAACTTGTCCCATCAGGGAGAGACGGCTACTCAGATGCCCTGGAACCAAACCATATAGGGCTTTAAAGATAACAACCAACACCTTGAATTGGACCTGGAAGCAAACTGGTAATCAATGCAGCTCATGCAGTAGTGGTGTTACATGTGTAGTCCTGGGATTCCCAAGGTTGTCTGCACCACTGCATTCTGTACCAGCTGCAGCTTGCAAATACTCTTAAAAGACAGCCCCATGTAGAATCTGTTGAAGTAATCCATCTGTGAGATGATTAGGGCATGAGTTACCATGCTCAGTACCTCACGATCAGGTAAGGCTGCCATTGGGGCATAGCACGAGGCCCTCCTAGCCCAACTGTCACCTGCTCTTGTGCAGGAGTCATGAGTATAGGAGGAGTCTTAAGTTGCCCACTGTACTGTGCAATCCTATCCAGAGTTAACGATGATAAACAATTGGATCCTGAAGTTCCTTGCACCCACAGCCATTCCATCTTGCCTAGGTAAGATGAAGCCTGTTGTCCCCTATCCAGATTCCTAGAGCCTCCAGGCACTGAGAAAGGATGGCCACAGCATCATTTGGAGAGTATGTAAAACAATGTATCATGGAGATGCATACACTGATGATATCTCATCCTATGGGGTCAGATGATGTTACCCAGGGGTTTCATGTAGATGTTAAAAAGGAATAAGAAAGTACCAAGTACCTTTTGCTCCCTGTTAACATCTATTGGGACTGCCATTGAAGGAAGGAGCTGAACCAGTGCAATATCAGCCCCAAAGCCCATAGCTGGCCAAAAGGATACTGTGATTAATGGTATTGAAATCTGCAGAATAACCAATTCCCATCCTGCTCTTACCTGAGATCATCCACAAATGCGACCAATGCCATTTCCATCCCATAACCCAACCTGAAATCTGACTGAAAAGGATCCAGATAAACCATTTCATCCAGGACCCTCTGGAGCTACAAGGCAACTACTTTTTCCATCAAGGTGAGAATCTGGATGAAAATTGTCCAAAGAACCTGGATTCAATTATAGTTTCTTGAGGAGGTGGCATATCAAGGCCTTCTTAAATGGTGCTGGAAACACTTTCCCTGGCATTGATATGTTAATCCCATGTGGACCCATTTGCAGGTCACCATCCTGGAGGTTTTCATCAAGCAGGGGAGATAAGGATCTATTAAGTGAGTAGTTGCCTTAACAGCCCTAAAGATCTATCCACTTCCTCAGGTTCAATAGGATGAAACCATTCCAGATAATCTGGAAAGTTCATTTCCCAGGCATCTCCAATAGACATCCTCCACATTTGGATTCAAACTGCGAATGGACCTGAGTGATTTTATTCATTACATGTTCAACAAATTCCTCTGCATGTCCCTGTAAAGGAATATCGAAGCCTCACTCTTACTGCCATGAGGTGGGCCTTAATTGTGGCTCTCATCTGGATCCAGTCAGCTTGATGACAATATTTCATTGATTTTAAATATTAATTATAACAATAAAACAATAAAACAATTGGCAGTTTATTTAAAAAATAAGCTGCTAATATTCCTAATCTGAAGTAATGTAGATATAGATTTGTATTTATGTGGAAGCCAACTTCCATGTAAAGTATAATGACTCCGCCTCCTAAGCCACCATTTTCCATCTTGTTTTCACTTATTTCACCCAAAACATTGTTTCCTGAATCCAGCTAGTGAATCTCAGGAACCTAGTTAAAGAGAGAGAGAGAGAGAGAGAGAGAGAGAGAGAGAGAGAGAGAGAGAGAATCCTGGAAGCTGGAAGTCTGTACATACCGAAGTGAAAGACACAAAGACAGTTTGGTCAGCACCTTGGATAGCAGTCCAGCTCTGAGGCTGCCAAAGCAATAATGGAGCCATGTTTATTTCAGCACCAAGTTGAGAATCTTTCTCCTTTCTCCTTCTATTTCATTGCCAAAGCCTCAATAAACCCCACCCACCTACCTGTTGACGCACATTTGTGTTTGTGTGGCTCCAGGTATGATATGGACAGCACTGACAATGGGAGCCCTGGGTCGGACAAGGGAAAGGCCCTGGACAGATCTGTAGAGGACCTCAGCAGAAGCAATTGCTCTCCCACACAGGGTTCAATCAAAACGAGGCACTTGACTGTCAGGTAACCAAATGAAATTCGGGTAGGTTTTCTTCAACAACTTTCCCACTTCTGAGATGAAGCATATGGGACAGGAAGAGAGGCAGTCCCATTTTATATTCTCCCTACACAACCAACTGCTCTAGAAAAAGAAAATGCAAAACTTATGCAAAAACCAGCAAGATAAGTCTTCGACAGCGCCCACCCCCCAACCTTTTGGGCACCATGGAGAGAGGATTTTCCACGGACCGGAAAGGTGTGGTTTCGTGTGTTGCCTGTATCCCACGTATGGGGCTTCACTTGTTTGCACGGCCTGGTTTCTGGCATGCTGCAGACTGGTGCCAGTCCATGGACCAGGGGTTGCGACCCCTGTCTTAAGTTTTGGCACATGTTAAAAAGCCTTTGCTTCAAAGTACCATTTACTATAATATAAGCACTGTGGAAATCAGAGGCCATTTCAGTTAGTATAAGTCACAAATTCTTACTCTTTTAAATCATGCCAGAATGATGCCAGATGAAAGAATTGAGTGACAGAGGATGGCAGGCTGATTAGGTGTAGGTTGTTTATTTATTTGTCTATGTATATACAAGTATATATATTGGGTGAATCTCAGAACCTTCATCTAAAACAATCAGAAATATTTTTAATTTAAGCTAGCTCTGAGTTTAAATAAAATAATGAGATTAATTGCTTTTTAAATTGAGCTCACTAGGAAGCAGTATGAAGAAATGCCCTACCCAGATTGTTTTCAGTTTTTTTACTACTGTAGACCATCTTAGTACTCAAACTGAAAGCTCTGATCCAATCAGATTTCTTAATATATATATAAAAAACTTTTCAAGAGATTACTCATTTTTCAATTTCTAGTTTTGAAATTAAAAGTCTAATTCTCTAGCAGTGCAAAGAACATAGTATGCACTGTTCTTTCCCCAGAAAACTGTCTAGAAAAAGAGCCAGGTTATAATTAGAAAGTTTTTAAACATTTTCTTGCATTAGGGTTACTACATTAATCTAAAATAATAGTTTAGAGTCACTCATAATCTAGTTTCTAAACTTTTCACATCTATGATCATCTCAAAAGTAGTGCTTTAAACGACAAACCTGAGAAGATGGGGGCCTGTTCATGTTAACTGCTAACTTTCCAACCAACTTGCAAAATCGATTCTTCTTTTTCTCTTCTTTCGCTCATCTCTGTCCTAACTCCTTTTCTTTCTCCTTATTCTAACCTCACACTTCTTTTGCATGCTTCCATTGGGGAAATGCCTCATGGTAGGTACCCAGATGTTGTCTTCCTGGATAGGGGAAAAATAGTTGATGTAGTTTGGGGTGATCAGCTCCAGAGAGATTCAATACTATGATCTATTGGATCATGGTGTATAAAAAACATGTATGCCTTTTCTCTTTCACATTCATTTTTGAGAGGCAAAATCATACATTGAGACATTAATCGACATGTGGCCTAGCATCTCTTAGGAGTGCACCAAAGACCTCTTCCATGCTTTGTTAATGTGATTTCCTGTGCAACATTAGAAGCCTTTCTCTCTACTTACATTTCAGAAGTGAAGTTAAAAACCAGTGTAAGACCTCCCTTCAAGACTGAAGGGCTGGGCCTTGTGATTCAATGAGCTAAATGCTATAACCGATTTCTTAGGCTAATCAGCCTTTTTGTTACATTAAGGGCCTGATCCTGAATAGGATGGTGTTGACCTTGGAGAATGACTGACTTAACTGACCCAAGGTGGATTCCCAATCCTGCTGGCAAATTTTTCTCTCTCCAAACTTGGGATATACAGGGCTACTCAATTTAGAGAAGAAAACATTCCTGCCCGTACCACAGAGAAAACCTCAAAGTGTAGAAGTAGGCTTGCATTGGAAAAATGGGTAATAATGGGCTCTTTTCACTGGATTTACCTAAAAATTGCTAAAGGGATTTCAAGATTGCTTTTCAAGTGACAGTAAAATGTCCCTCCCTGTAATTCCAAAACTGTCACTTCCCCCCCCCCCCGTGTTTGGGGAGGGGGAGGGAGAGGGAGGCATCCACCTGAAGCATCCTATTTTTCCCTCCTGTCCTGCAGGGTTGCATTCTTCCACCTCCTTCAGGTGTTGCCATTTGAACCAGCAGATCCAAACATTCTTTCAACAAGTCCACCCCAGCATCCCCTCCTCCAGCGCCCCTGGCACCGAGCAGGACTGTAAGCCCAGGCCACCTGTCAACTCTTACTCACCCCGGTGAGCCTCTCCCAGACTTCATGAGATGAGAACCCTCTCCCCCACAAATGCAACCAAAGGGTGTAGGAGTGGCTGGGCAAGGGCACACTCACCCTTCTTTCACTTTTGTGTTCATACACAGGCACGCCAGATACTGAACATTGGGTGCCTTGAGGGCTGGAAGTTTTTGCTAGTTTAAATATCCCAAACAAGGCAATCCATCTCCAAAAGTCCAGTCACTTGAAAAATCTGGGATATTTGCATGCTTAGATTTTCATTGTTTTCATAGTCATCCAGAGGGGTTTTGGTTTGTTGTTTGTATTGGCTCTAGTTTTTTTGTTGCTACTATCATGAGGCTTAGGGAACTGGCTGAGATGTACAGAGGTTGTGGAAAGGGAATGTTAAGCAGTCAAATGAGCCTGAAGTTTTACAAGTTTCATCTTGCTTGTCCTCAATCATGACAACTAGAAACCTTTTGTAAGACTGATGCCAAAGCCACCAGTTTTTCAGAATCTGAAGAACTGATACCAGCACCCATCCTCTTTATTGCCCTTCAACAATATCCACGTGAAAGGCTTTTCTATAGTCTATCAGCTCCATTCTTGAGCTTCTTTTCCAGACTTAATCATATGGAAGCAGCAATGCGCTGGAAACTGGACTGGAAGCCTTCACAATATCCTCTAGGCCAGAATTTCCCACCTTGTTGCCTTCCATATATGTTGGACTTTCACTTCTATAATATCCAGTCAGTCACAGCTAGAGATTATTTGGACTAAAATGTAACACAGCTGCAGGACAACAGATTAGATAAGGTTATTCCTGGATGCTATTTGTACTGGGAACTTAGAAGGAAAGGAACATTTAAACTACTAACCTGATACTAATGCTGACTCCTGCTGATCTCCTTCAAATCCTTCTCATATGCTATTCTTTATACTTTTGGACTGTTGTATGAGATTGACATCCCCTGTCATTGAGCTGTTTCTCCCCCTCCCCCTCCCCACTTTAAATTTATTTCTACCCCAGACTAAATCCGGCACACAGCAGGAAGGCATTACGAAACTCACGGATCGTCAGCCAGAAGGATGATGTTCACGTGTGCATTATGTGTCTCCGTGCCATTATGAATTATCAGGTAATTGAAGAAGAGGATAAGAAAGGTGAAAGTTTCCATGTGTAGGAAATAGATGGCTTGGGAAACACATATATAACATTGGGAAGGGATTTTGAAACTTGTCTAGATTTCTGAATTTATGAAGGAGGAAAAGAAAACCAGGAAACCTGTACCATACAAGAAAACCCATCCCCAATATTTCCAGGTAGGGCTGGAAAGTTTCCCATTTGAAGAGCTAGTCTGAATAAACCAATGTCCAATATTGGGCAGTTTTCTAATATGTCATCTCAAATGACCCCTAAATCAGGTGTGAGGAGTAATATGGCTATAAGCGTTCTCAGAAAAATCCTAATGTTTAACATTAGAATTCTGGGTTTCATTGTTTTACAGTTCTCTGAGATAATGAGTTGTAAAATACAGAAGAAACAATCTAGTGTTTTCTAAAATTGTTGGACTCTGTTATCCATAATTAGGATATGACCTGCTTGCATGGAGCTTTTAGTCATCAACATGTAACAGACATTTGGGTTTTGGCCACAGTAGACAAATTGAAAAGCCCTTAAAGTCATCAGTTGTTGCAAACCAATGTTAGATTTGATGAACCACCATTTTATTTATTTGTTTGTTTAAAATATTAATGCAACTGCTCATCTTACATTAAACTGGATAGCTCACAATCAAAAATTAAATCAACATAAACACCATATTAAAATTATTAAAAGGAACATATTATAAATTTAAACACTAGAGTTTTCCTTACAATACAGGGAAATTTGCACAACCTGCCCGCAATGACTTCTGATAGGTAGGTAGGTAGGTATGCCCATGAAGCAATTTTATGTGTATTTTGCACTATTATTTTTGAAAGGAAGATGTTACCCAGTAGTGCTAGTCCCAGCAGACATGGCTGTGGGAATTGCTGAATGCTGTGAGTTTATATATCCCAATATTTGAGCAGCAATCAAATGTTTGGGGAGGCTCTGGTGTCTTAAGGAGTAGTATGGCTTTCTAAACTTTTATATATTATTGTTAAATGACATCACACAAAATTTAAAATATGAAAGTGTGTGTGATTTTAAACCTCTTTATGCAAAGAAAAGTTAGGTTCATAATTATTACTTGAAAATGGGTAATCAGCAGTTTGGCTGGCCACAACCAATCATGTCCATGTGACCTTAGCATCCTAAAAAGTATGCTCTTTGAATCTCTCAGTAACTAAAGAGCCATGCCTGTGTGTTTCTACTTTCAGTCATCTAGATTCACTTCAACTGCAAATTTGAGCTGCTAACTTTCTCACTTCTCCCTTAGTCTGGATTCAGCCTTGTGATGAACCATCCAGCCTGTGTAAATGAGATCACACTGAGCCTCAACAATAAGAATCCCAGGTAGGAATTCTGTCCTCCTTTATGGTTATCCTTCTGAAAGGTTATGTTAGCCAGTTGCTATCCATGTCAGTTTCAGATATGAATTCATATATCATTTCTGCATTAAACACTACTTTCATTTTAAAATATGATATCAAATGAGAGTTTTCTAGAATATATTACTTTTCAATATATTTTCTAAAAATGTGCACTCTTTCGCACTTTGGCATGTATTTTGAGCTGAGAATGTAGGTGTCACATGTAAAGGACTTCAGTCGGCACAGATGTTTGAGAGGCATGGAGCAGGTTGCTTCACTTCACAGCGCTGATTGCAATACAAACCAAACAAAATCCACAAGCATCTTGACTAGTTCTCAGTATTCATTCATTTAGTTTTATGAAGTAAGTTACTAGAATTCAGGATTGCTTAAATCTCATAATATTCTGACTAATAATAGTAACTCTCTGAGTTCATATTAGGGCAAAGAATACAATATTGGTATACTAGTAGTGATGAATATGGAGTACACCTTTGTTCAACATTCACACATTGCTTAAAATTGTAATGTAGTTTGGCTGTCTTTGCCTTAATGTGTTATGCAAATCTAATCATCCATCTGTCTGCCTGCCTGTCTATCATTGGCCTCACTCTCTTCCAAGTCTGCCTGTTCCATTCTTAGACCCCATTTTCTTTGGAAAAATGTAAAATCTTTTCATTGTCTTCCACATTGCAGAACTAAAGCTCTTGTCCTTGAGCTGTTGGCTGCTGTTTGCTTGGTCCGAGGAGGTCATGACATTATTCTGGCTGCCTTTGACAACTTCAAAGAGGTTTGTGAGCTCTACCTATTTGTTTTGTCATGGGTGTTTATTTATTTCCTTCAAA
The DNA here is from genome assembly GCA_009733165.1 of Naja naja. Taxonomy (NCBI): domain Eukaryota; kingdom Metazoa; phylum Chordata; class Lepidosauria; order Squamata; family Elapidae; genus Naja; species Naja naja. The sequence continues at coordinate 97,124,934 of CM019155.1, read as the reverse complement.
TGGCAGTAAATCAGTCTTGCTATTTCTCCACTTTTTTTCTATCAAGTGGACCCCTTTGCAAAATATCTATCAGGACTAGTGCCAAAGTTTGAATAACTTCCGTCCTGTCTCCAACCTTTGCTTTGTTGCGAAGGTTGTTGAGAGCATGGTGGTTCAACAGCTTCCGGGGTTCCTGGAGGAAGCCGATTACCTAGATCCATACCAATCGGGCTTCCGGCCCGGGTACAGCATGGAGATGGCATTGGTCACGCTGATGGATGATCTCTGGAGGGCTCAGGATGGGATTCTCCTCTGTCCTAGTCCTATTAGATCTTTTGGTGGCTTTTGATACCATTGACCATGGTATCCTATTGCGGCGTCTTGGGGGGTTGGGGGTGGGAGGCACTGTGTTATGGTGGTTCTCCTCCTACCTCTCGGGTCGCTCGCAATCAGTGTTGGCAGGAGGGCAGAGGTCGAGCCCGAGGCCCCTCACTTGTGGGGTGCCTCAGGGGTCAGTCCTCTCACCCCTCCGGTTCAACATCTATATGAAGCCTCTGGGCAAGATCATCCGTGGTTTTGGGGTGAAGTATCATCAATATGGGGGCCTTGGTGGTGCAGGCTGTTAATAGCCTAGCACTTAGCTCCAGCTGCCTGTAATTATTGCAGGCTCAAATCCCACCAGGCTCAAGGTTGACTCAGCCTTCCATCCTCTCGGGGTAGGTAAATTGAGGACCCAAGATTGTTGGGGGCAATAAGCTGACTTTGTAAAAATGCCGCTTAGTAATAAGCAGGCATATACAATGGAATGAAGGCTATTGCTGAGCACATTGGGTTGTATCCCAGAAACTGTAAGCTGCCCTGAGTCTCCGGAGAAGGGTGGGATATAAATATGAATAAAAAAAAATATGCAGATGATACCCAGCTTTTCATCTCCACCCCGAACCACATCAGTGATGCCATCTCCATAATGTCCCGTTGTCTGGATGCGGTACGGATCTGGATGGGGAGGAACAGGCTTCGACTCAACCCGGCCAAGACTGAGTGGCTGTACGTACTGGCATCTCGGAGTATCCAGGATATTCCATCTTTGGTCATGGGGGGAGAGGTATTGCCCCCTGTGGATAGGGCTCACAACTTTGGAGAACCTTCTGTGAGTGCACCCGCTCTGCTGTGATGTGAGGACAGCAGGAGCTGGGCACTCCTCCCATGGGTTGGCCGGCCGTAACACCCGGCCTTACTATCTGGCCACCAACCATTGAAGTTTCCCACTGACGGTGAGAGCGTGGTAGTTGATCCATAGAGGCTTTGCCATCGCCTCCCTCCGGCTGTCATGAGAGGGCAGCCAGGGCTTGGACGACTCCAGTTGGTTGGAAACATCTTTTGTGGACCGAGTATTTCCATCTGGACACTTCCACTTTGCATACCATCCTTCCCTATAATTGGACTATTTATTTAGACTATGCGGACTTATCTTCCCATGGAACTGCAGGCCTTAAGGGACTCCCCCCTGTCCTGGATATGGCCTGCCAGACTTTTGTGGGCCTATCTTGATGATGGAGTTTGGAATCCCGAGAAGTGGCATTGCGTGGATGTGGGTTGGGGTCTGGGGAGGAGGGGTAAGAGGGGCCCCAAGGTTGGTCTGACTAAATTCTTAGATAAACTTTTAAGGGGGTTAGGGATGAGGGTGGGTTGTTTATCCCAGCTGGAATTGGGGGTTCCACTGGGTTACCCTCAGTCTGGGCTAGAAATGGGTCATGGCAGGGAGGGAGTGGGGCTGGGGCTGGTAGGGCTCTGGAGGGGGGGTGGGACCTTCCCCATGGTGCTCGGGAAAGACAGCAGAGGTAGGGATGGTGGGCCACATCATTTTTTGGGAGTGCGCCCCCACTGTGTTCAAGCGGTGGGGTGCTCCAACCCGCAAGTTCATCTCTGCACTCCCGGGGGCTTGGAGGACCGGGGCCCTGGGCTCAGGCTGGTGTATCTGAATGCCAGGTCCATGGTGAACAAAGCTCCCTTCACCAGGGATCTGATTGAGGAGGAAGGCATGGACCTGGCTTGCATTACGGAAACCTGGTTGGGCCCTGAGGGGGGACTCCCTCTGGTGGAGTTATGCCTGCCGGGTTTCCATAAGCTACACCGGCCTCAGGCCCAGGGTAGGGGCAGGGGAGTGGCGATTGTGATCCAGGAGGCACTTTGTCCGAGGGACACCACTGTCCCACAGATAGGCGGATGTGAGTCTCTCCTCTTGAGGTTGGGCCCTGGTGGTCAGCTGGGCTTGTTGCTTATGTACCTAGCTCCCAGCTGCGTGGCCACAGCCCTGATGCTTGATGTCCTCTCGGAGGTGGCGGTTGAGTTCCCCAGGCTTATGGTGCTGGGGGATTTCAACCTGCCTTCTCTGGGAGAGATTTCGGGGTTGGTGCAGGAGTTCAGGGCCTCCATGGCGGCCTTGGACCTGACCCAAATTAATACAGGACCTGACTCACAAGAGAGGACACACACTCGACCTAGTTTTTATCTCGGGACAGTGGAGAAATGGTCTGGGGGGGACTTTTATTATACAACCCCTATCATGGACAGACCATTATCTCCTTTGACTAGCCTTCCAATATGCCACCCCTCATCGCTGGGAGGTGGAAGCGATCAGATGGTTTCGCCCCAGGCGCCTAATGGACCCAGAGGGGTTCCAGACGGCGCTTGGGCCTATTCCGGCCTCCTTCGCCCACAGCTCGGTGGAGACCCGGGCGGACCCCTGGCAGACAGCTGCTGCCGGGGCACTGGACCGAGTTGTTCCTTTGTGGCCTCTGACCCATCGCAGATCCCGAGTAGCTTCCTGGTTTTCTGTGGAGCTTTGGGAAATGAAGCGGTGGAAGAGAGGCCCAGAGAGATGTTGGAGATCCAGCAGGTCCAAATCTGACCGATTGCAGCTAAGAACCAATATTAGGTCTTATCTTGCTGTGATGAGAGCGGCGAAGTTTGCATATTTCTCTGCCCTCATCGCGTCCGCAGATAATCGCCCAGCCGCCCTGTTCAGGGTCTCCCGTTCCCTCCTTAACCAGAGGGGGGGAGGACCCTCTGCAGGGACGTGCCAAGGAGTTTAGTCAACATCTGACAGACAAGATCGCTTGGGCTTGGACTCTGACTGGGCAGAGTCCGATGGGAATATGATGACTGGTCTTGGTAATATTATCTGGGAGGAGTTTGACTCTGTGACTCCAATTGAGGTGGACAGAATCATGGGGAGGCTGGGTGGTGCCACGTGTTTATTGGACCCGTGTCCCTCCTGGCTGGTGTATGCCGCCAGAGAGATTACACGAGGCTGGCTCCAGGCAGTTATAAATGCTTCTTTGAGTGAGAGCTCCTTCCCTGCCACCTTGAAGGAGGCGGTGGTGAGGCCCCTCCTCAAGAGGCCTGCCTTGGACCCAGCTGATTTAAACAACTTTCGTCCAGTCTCCAACCTTCGCTTAGTGGTGAAGGTTGTTGAGAGCATGGTGGCCCGTCAGCTCCCGGTGTTTCTGGAGGAATCCGATTACCTAGACCCATACCAATCGGGTTTCAGGCCCGGGTACAGCACGGAGACGGCGTTGGTTGCACTGGTGGATGATCTTTGGAGGGCACGGGACAGAGGTCATTCCTCTGTCCTGGTCCTGTTAGATCTCTTGGCGGCTTTTGATACCATCGACCATGGTATCCTACTGCGACGCCTCGAGGGGTTGGGAGTGGGGGGCACCATTTTACTGTAGTTCTCCTCCTACCTCTCGGGTCGTATGCAGGTAGTGTTGGCAGGGAGGCAGAGATCAGCCCCAAGGCCCCTCACTTGTGGGGTGCCCCAGGGGTCGGTCCTCTCACCCCTCCTGTTCAACATCTACATGAAGCCGCTGGGCGAGATCATCCATGGTTTTGGGGTGATGTATCATCAGTACGTTGATGATGCCCAGCTCTTCATCTCCACCCCTAACCAACCCAGTGACGCCCTCGAAGTGATGTCCAGGTGCCTGGAAGCAGTACAGGTCTGGATGGGGAGGAACAGACTCCAACTCAACCCGACTAAGACCGAGTGGCTGTACGTGCCAGCATCTCGGGTTTGCCAGGACATTCCATTGTTAACTATGGGGGGAGAGGTATTGCCCCCCATAGATAGGGCTCGCAACTTGGGTGTTCTGCTGGACGCATGGCTCAGTTTAGAGGAGCAGGTGGGGGCCATGGCCAGGTTGTGATGGGAGGATCCCGATACTCCCATGTTACACCCCTCCTACGTGAGCTGCACTGGTTACCGGTTGCCCTCTGGGTGAGATTCAAGGTGCTGGTGTTGACCTATAAAGCCCTTCATGGCATTGGACCAGGGTACTTGCAGGAAACCCTGCTGCCAATAACAACTTGCCGACACCCAGTGTGCTCCCACAGGCAGGGCCTCCTTCGGGTGCCATCAGCTAGGCAAAGTCGGCTGGCAGCCCACAGGGGTAGGGCCTTCTCTGTGGGGGTGCCCACCCTTTGGAACCAGCTGCCCCTGGAGCTCCAGGTGGTCCCTGACCTCCGGTCCTTCTGCCGTGGCCTAAAAACCTGGCTATTTCAACTGGCCTACCCGGACTGATGGGGAGGGGGGAGGGCTTTTAATGGGTGTTAAATTTTAGATTTTCGCGATTATGAGATTTTTGGGGTTTAATTTATTTTTAATATTTGTATTTCATGGTTTTTAGTATTGTAAGCCACCCTGAGTCCTTAGGGAGATAGGGCGGCATATAAATCTCATAATAAAATAAAATAAATAAATAAAAAACTTGGGTGTCCTCCTGGATACACAGATCAGTTTGGAGGAGCAGGTGGGAGCTGTGACCAGGGGGGCATTTGCCCAGGTTCACCTGGTGCGCCAGTTGTGCCCTTATCTGGACCAAGATGCCCTACGGACGGTCACCCATGCACTTGTCACTTCCCGAATCGACTACTGCAATGCTCTCTACATGGGACTGCCCTTGCGGACCACTTGGAGGTTACAGCTGGTGCAGAATGCAGCCGTGTGGGTTTTGATGGGAGTATCCCAATACTCCCATATTATACCCCTTCTGCGTGAGCTGCATTGGTTGCTGGTTGCCCTCCGGGTGAGATTCAAGGTGTTGATGTTAATATATAAAGTCCTACATGGCTTAGGTCCGGGGTACTTGCAGGAGCATCTCCTCCCAGCATCGCATTCCAATTGCCCTGTATGCTCCCACAGGCAGGGCCTCCTTGGGGTGCTGTCAGCCAGACAACGTCGGCTGGCGGCACCCAGGGGTAGGGCCTTCTCTGTGGGAGCACCCACCCTATGGAATCAGCTCCCCTTGGGGCTCCACTTGGCCCCAGATCTCTGCTCCTTCCGCTGCGACCTGAAGACTTGGCTGTTTCAGCAGGCCGGCCTGGACTGAAATCAGGTGGGGTGGGTTTTTTAAAAGGGAATTTTAACTAAATTTTACTGGTTTTTAGATTTATTGGGCTTGTAATTTAACTATTTTTCATTAACTTATTTTTGTATTGTGATTTTATATTGTGAGTCCTGAGTCCTTAGGGAGAGAGGGCGGCATACAAGTCAAATAAATAAATAAATAAATAAATAAATAAATAAATAAATAAATAAATACTCTAGAACACGGGTGTCAAACTTGCGGTGTCACGTTGCCATCACGTAATGTTTTGTGACATTTTTCCCATTTGCGGAGCTGGGGTGGTGTGGCCTGCATGTGACACATACGGCCCACGGGCCATCAGTTTGACACCCCTGCTCTAGAAGATTATGCGTTAATTGGTCGCATTGCTTAATGTTCAGACTCTTATCTTTTCAAAATTTCTCCAATGAAAATTATTTGATTTTGGTGTGAGTTTGTTTGAAACTGATTGGTACATTTCATTGCTACCTTACGCAAAGTTGCAGCAGGATAGTCCACCCACAGAGGAAGCATTCTTAGGACAGTTACTATGTGGAATAACAGATCCTGAACTTCTGTAGAAGCAGATCAATAATTATTTGTTTTTCAAAAGAAACTTTTCAGCTGTAAGAGTGTAATATACTTTCAGATTTAAATCAGTGTAAGCAGAAGGCAATGTGCAGAGGCTGTGAAATGGCCTGGCTTTGTCGGAGGGCATGGTATTGAGATCTTGAGATTTTGCTCTTCATCCGTGTATGTTTTGGATTGGTATGAATGAGTTTCTTGTTTTTATATTGTATAGAAATTGTTTTTATCCTTTGTACCTCGAGTTCCCCTTTGGGGGAAGTGAGGCAGGATATAAATCTAATAAATAAATAAATAAATAAATAAAATGGGATAAATGTGAGGCCACAGTCATAGAAACTAATTCCTTATATTCTATTCTTGGATACCTTTGCTGTTACTGCCTGAACATTATTCAGCCCTTGCCCAAGTGCACTGAAGTGCTAAGAGCTGAAGAATGAAAGCGGAGGTTTTAAAAGCTTCTACATTTTTTGCTGAAATTATTTTTTCAATGGCTTTTAAAAATGAAAGCAGAAGAAATACAAGGAGATATGTCCTCTCACTATAATGTAGTATGTACATATGAATAGTGAAAATGAATATAGTATCCATATGCATGATTTAAAAATAATTTTGTGTTTAGCACTGTTCCTTTTAAAATGCAAATTGAATCACTTGGGAGACAGAGTGGGAATTAATGAGATCACAGCAAGTCTTTCTGCACTGCCATCCAGAAAAAAAATATTTTTTTCATTTCAAGCTTGTGATTGCATCAGGAGGAAATCACCCATTTTTGCTTAACTTGGTTTTTAAGATATTCCTTGGGAATCGCTGGAGATGTTACAAAAGCTTCTGGAATACACTAAACAAACAAACAAACAAATAGAAATAGAAGGGAAAGTTGGGTTTTCATACTGCTCTCTGTAAATTGACCCGTTGATATCTGACAAGAGACTACTTAAATTACCCAGGATAGTAGGCAGTAGAACAGGTGGTTTGCACTAAAGGCTTTTTAGAAGTGGGGAATTCTACATACTGACAGAAAGATGCAAACTGATCCTATTCCTAACATGGCTGAACAATCTACAATTGGCCCATAAAGTGGGTTATGAGAATCAGGCTTAAAAATAAGATTATTGAGATAAACTCAGAATACCAGTTAATTCAGCAGATATTAAAATAATGACCATCCTTAGAGAGCAAGTGCATTAACTCAAAATCTGTTTATGTCACTGAGCTTACTGGAATGAATACTAAATACTGTAATCTTCCTATACTGATCAGGCTGCCAAGTATTCTGTTGTTCTAGAAGCAAATTCTTATAAATAAGTAATTATGAAACATTTATCACCACTGAGAGTGTGGTGACCATTGAGGGCTTTTGTCAGCCCTATCAGGTGGACCTGTTAGGAAACAGCAAATAAGTTAATTCTACATTACTGTAAAGCTACATTAACGGAATCTTGCAAATCCCACCATCTCCTTTACAGCCTGAGAAATTAGAGAGTCTCTTCTAAGCTTTTTGCCCTGTCCATTATCTAGCTGCAAGCTATGATGTCTCTTATCTGGTTATTCTCTAGGCAGCATCTTTGCCTTATCTCCCAAGGTTTTTCCCACATGCCATTACAGTTTTACATTTACAGCCATCTGAAATGGACTGAGTCTATATAAGGGTATTTGGCTCTTTTGTGGGTTCAAAATACTTTCTGGAAAAGGTTTCTCCATTTAGAGATGGAAAGCAGTGCATCTGAGCATTTCAAACACCTTAAATTACAAGACCAGGGCTGCAAAAATTTGGGTGGCCAATAGAAAATGTAACACTCTGCTGCTCTCTGATAATCATCTGGATTTTTGTATTCAGATCTGTTAGCTTATCTATATTATAAGTGGCAATTGGGCAAAAGACAGGTAACAGCCCCCCGTGGAAGCACTCTTCTTTCCCCCCTTTTCTTATCAGCCACTACCCCCTAAATCAACATCAAACATAGGCGGAGGGACTGGCTGCATCAGTAATACTTGGAGAATACAATATACACTACATAACCAGTTAATTGTCACTTTTAGTAAGACAAATTAAATGGTAGTACCATTACAAACATCTCATTTTAGAATTGTGCTAAAATTGTCATGATTTCCTGTCTAAAACTGTCATGGCTTCCATTCCATGGAAATATGAGAACCAGAGCTAGGGAAAAGAGGAAAAGGGTTTTCTATTATTCCCCCACAGAAGTCATTTTCAGGATTGGCGGCCTGAAAGAGTAAAGTAAGTGAGAAAAGATAGGAGACATGTGAGATGGCAAGACTTGGGCCAGCCAGCTGGTAAGCAATGAAACACACAGTCGAATAGCAGTACTATAGTTGCTGAAGCTTACTAATCAGGATAGAGCTATAGCGGTGTGTACAAACTGAGACTCAAAGCCATGTGTGTCCCCAAAGCTTCTCTCAGGAGAACTGTCTGCCAAACTACAATTTCAAATGTGACAAAGGGGCAAAAATATATATATATATATATATATATATATATATATATATATATATATATGTAGTCTTGGTGTATTGGTCTTGTCCGTGTAGGTTGAAATACCTTGGCAACGTTTGACGAAATCTCATCTTCAGCCTGAAGATGACGGATGAGATTCTCGAACGCTGCCAGTATTCTCAACCTACACGGACAAGACCAATACACCAAGACCTACTTACCCGTGAAAACCTACGAAAACATATATATATATATATATATATATATATATATATATATATATATATTTATTTATTTTATTAGACTTGTATGCCGCCCTCTCTCCCTAAGGACTCAGGGTGGCAAACAATAAAAAACCCAATACAAATTACAATAAAAAACCATTAAACAAATACAAGCCTAATCAGTGATTATAAAATTTAAAAAATTAAAACAAAGACTAAAAAATCAACCCACACCCCCGAAGTCAGTCCAGACCGGCCTGTTGAAACAAGCAGGTCTTCAGGTCCCGGCGGAAGGAGCGGAGATCAGGGGCCAAACAGAGATCCACGGGGAGCTGATTCCATAGGGCGGGTGCTCCCACAGAGAAGGCCCTACCCCTGGGCACCTCCAGTTGACAATGCCTAACTGATGGTACCCCAAGGAGGCCCTGCCTATGGGAGCGTACCGGGTGATCGGAATGTGATGCTGGCAGGAAGCGTTCCCACAAGTACCCTGGACCCAAGCCATTTGGGACTTTATAAGTTGTTACTAACACCTTGAAACTGACCCGGAAGGTAACCCGCAACCAATGCAGGTTGCGCAGGAGGGGTGTAACATAGGAGTATCGGGACACCCCCATCACAGCCCAGCAGCCACATTCTGCACCAGCTGCAACCTCTGGGTGGTCCGCAAGGGCAGTCCCATGTAGAGGGACTGCAGTAGTCGATTCGGGAAGTGACGAGCACATGAGTGACTGTTCATAGGGCATCTCGGCTCAGGTAAGGGCGGAGCTGGCGAACCAGCCAAACCTGGGCAAAGGCTCCCCTGGCCACAGCTCCCACCTGCTCCTCCAAACTGAGCTGTGAATCCAGGAGGACGCCCAGGTTCCGCGCCCTGTCCATGGGGGGCAACACCTCTCCCCCCATGACCAAAGATGGTATATCCTGAGAAAATCGAGATGCCGGTACGTACAGCCACTCAGTCTTAGCCGGGTTGAGTCGGAGCCTGTTACTCCCCATCCAGATCTGCACCACATCCAGACACCAGGAGATCACGGAGAGAGCATCACTGATATGGTTTGGGGTGGAGATGTAAAGCTGGGTATCATCCGCATATTGGTGATACCTCACCCCAAAACCATGGATGATCTCACCCAGCGGCTTCATGTAGATGTTGAACAGGAGAGGCGAGAGGACCGACCCTTGCGGCACCCCACAAGTGAGGGGCCTCAGGGCCGATCTCTGCTCCCCTGCCAACACCGACTGTGAGCAGCCCAAGAGGTAGGAGGAGAACCACCGTAAAACGGTGCCTCCCACTCCCAACCCCCGGAGCCACCGCAGTAGGATACCATGATTGATGGTATCAAAAGCCGCCGAGAGATCTAAAAGGACCAGGACAGAGGAAAAACCCCTATCCCGAGCCCTCCAGAGATCATCCATCAGAGTGACCAATGCTGTCTCCGTGCTGTGCCCGGGCCTGAAGCCCAATTGGTACAGATCCAGATAATCAGCTTCCTCCAGGAACATCGGTAGCTGCTGAACCACCACGCTCTCAACATATATATATATATATATATATATATATATATATATATATATATATATATATATATTTAAAAATATTAAACTATACACTATTGTGGGGGGGGCTAGCCCCGCCTATTTTATCTCAATAATTCTTTGGAATGCCACTAACCACATGTAACAAAGGCTAAACCATTATTGCTCTCTCCAAAGGCTTGCTAAAATCCTTTGGACTTGTCATCTAATCCTCCACAAACTAATTAAAACAAAAGTGTTTTAAGCAGTGAGTGGTTCTATTTTTGTTGACTGCTATGAAAACACAGAGAATAAAATACTTGGGTTTGGTTGCTAGAAGCTACTAATATGTATATAAACAGTTTAAACTCTCTGTTGCCATGGCAGGTAGGCAGTGTCCATCAAACAGAATATCTTCCCTTTCTCTCCTTAAAGGTTTGTGGTGAGAAGAACCATTTTGAAAAGCTGATGGATTATTTCCGAAATGAAGACAGCAACATAGATTTCATGGTAAGAAAAGGCAGCAGAGGGGCTGGTTGCTTGGTCACCCATAAGATTTCCTCCAATATTCTTCTCAAACAGGGGCACTCTGCCAGGAGATTAGTTGCTGTTCATGCCATGTTTCCTATCCGTAATTAATGGAGAATAGGTACATTATTTAAGATTATCCAGTAATTCATGCTTCGAGGTCAGAAAAGCGATCCTGAAAAGCAAAGTATCAGTTCTTATGGAGGCCCAGGTTGGAGAAATCTTGCAGAAACTGACAGTATGACAAACAATATCTCTAGCTGTATTGGGCTTAGGTAAAATCTTTAGCATGCCTTCTGAATCATTTTCAAAGCATATTCAGTCTTAGTAAGAGCTCAATAAAGCATCATTACAATTATCAATATAAGGGGCTTAAAACTAAATCAACTATATAATGATATTCCCCATAATTAAAAAAAACTCACTGAAACTCTCAATGTCAGTAAACACTTTTTCTAATTTTCAAAAAAGCCCTCTGTGTGTGTGTGTGTGTGTGTGTGTGTGTGTGTACACCTTCAAGTCCATGTTGATTCCTTATGACTGCCCAGGCAAGTCCTGCAATTTTCTTCACAAGGTTTGGAAGTGGCTTGCCATTGCCTGTTTCCTAAAGCTGAGAGAAAGTAATTGGCTCCAGGTCACCCAGTTGGCTTTATAGCTATTTTAGGAATAGAAGTCAGTCTTTCAGCTTCTATTCTGACTAAAAATATGATTTAGTCAAGATCCTGCAAGGTAGAATCTGTTTGTTTGGGCATATCTCTATCTCTGTCCGTCCCTCCCTCCCCTCTTTTACCATCTCTCTCTCACCATCTCTCACCTTTTACCCTGGACTATTAACCACTACACTAAACAGGTTCACCAGAAGTTAATATCTGATTATTTTAAATATATAACTGATGTATATATATGTAGGGATGTAATAAGCAAAAAGTATGAAAACCAAGTAACAAAAGTCCACAAGCCAAGAGAGTCTTAACCCACCAAAATCCCAGCCCTTCAAAATTGTAAATCTTCTAAAAAGCACACTTTTTCTTCTCCATTCTCAAACATCTAGGTGGCTTGTATGCAGTTCATCAATATTGTGGTTCATTCTGTGGAGAACATGAACTTTCGTGCCTTCTTACAATATGAGTTCACACAGTTGGGACTTGATGAGTACCTACAGGTATGTGGTTATTTTTTTAATAGTTCTTAATTTCACCTTAATTGTTCTTCATTTGAAAGGTGCTTAGAAATTCTGAAATGCATACCATTGTTTGAAACAAGCAATAGACATTAGTTAACACATCAAAAATGTTTTATTACTCAGAATAAGAGATAGTAATGGGATATTTGTGTGCTTCCCTACCTAATTTGTTGATGCTGTTTTATTACATTTGGAAATTGTTCTCTATATGTTGATAGAAATTAGAATAAATTTCCTCATAGCTTTATTTGCCTTTTTTATTTACTTTCCTTATAAACAGCACATTTCAATCTAATTAAGCATTCATTTTAAAACTGAAGCATTAATCTATATTATATACGTTTTGAAGGAATAAAAATTTTTGCAATAAATTTGAAGTTAATAAGAGCATTTTCCAAAAATGTTCTGGGAAAATTTTCTGCCCTGGTTCTTTTAGCAAGCTTATTTGGGTTTTGTGTCATAAAACAACAACAAAAAATAATGCCTACATACATTTTATTTTAAAAAAAACAGAAGATAAAGAAACACATTCAGATGGATCATGTACTGACATTCATAATCCAAAAAGTTTATACTGTAAAGCAGGGGTGTCAAACTGGCAGCCTGTGGGCTAGATGTGTCATGTGCAGGCGATGCCCACCCCAGCTCCTCGAAGGGCAAAAAGGTCACGAAATGTCACGTGACGGCAACATGACGCTGTGAGTTTGACACCCGTGCTTTAAAGAATGATCATCCTGGCCCAACTTTTAAATCAAGGTTTCTTTCCTGTGGTTTTAACAGAAGCTGCGTTGTACAGAAAGTGATAAACTGCAAGTACAGATCCAAGCCTACCTGGATAATATCTTTGATGTTGGTGCCTTGCTGGAGGATACTGAGACCAAAAATGCCATTCTGGAACACATAGAGGATTTGCAAGAGGAAGTTGGTCAGGTAGGGAGGGGCTGACTGAACAAATCCTGTGGAGAATGCACGGGAATGTCTCCTGCCAGCTTCGAACGCCAACCGCCCTGTACGAGCACACAGGCAGGGGCTGCTTGGGGTACCGTCTGCGAGCCAGTGCCAGCTGGTGGTGCCCCGGGAAAGGGCCTACTCTGTGGCAGTTCCCGCCTTATGGAACCAGTTGCCCCTGGGGCTCCATTTGGCCCCCGACCTTCGCACCTTCCGTCATGATTTGAAAACCTGGTTGTTTGATCAGGCTGGGCTGGGCTGACCTCCTGAAGGGGGAGTGGTTTAAATTTTTAAATTATATAACTGTATTGTAGTTTTAGATTAATTGGGCTTGTTATGTTTAATAGTGTTTTAATTAATTAACTTATTGTCTGGTTTTAGTTGTGAGCCGCCCCGAGTCCTTTCGGAGAGGGGGCGGCATACAAGTCCAATAAATAATAATAATAATAATCTTAAGATGGTCAAGAAGCAGCAATTCAGGAAGGCAAGGAGGTTGGTGATAACCAGGTCACCAGGAGAATGTATTCCATTCCTGCACCTGAAGTTCATATGCACAAAGTTCATCCTTGTTTTGGGTACATAGGGTATTTGTTGACTCTGCTTTACAGTGTGTCCCTCCCAAAACATATTCTCAATACATTGATTCTTTTCACAGCTCACTGAGAAACTCCAGGACGCAGAAAATGAATCTGAGGCCAAAATTGCTGAGCTAGAGAAACAGCTGTATCAGTCCCGCAATGAGCTGGAGATCCTGAGAGCAAGAACAATTGATGAGCCGGTATGGAAGCAAACGAAAAAGTGTTAGGAGAGCTTTTGATCAGAATGGATTTCAAAATAAGATTAGGAAAAGAAGTTACATTCTTTGTTATCATACCACACTTCTGCAGTAAACTCAGGTTGTTGCACTCAAACCTCAGTTGATACTGACACTGTGTGTCTCAGTTTTTTAAAAAAATCTATGTTTATTGCATAAATTTTAAAACTATCAGATGGAACTCATGTACATGCAGCCTCCTGCATCACCATCTCATTGGAAGTGGTAAAAGAAATGCAAAGCATTTCAAGCTAAAACATTCTGGATCTGAAATATCCCCCTCCAACTTTATAAAGTCTGATCTTACAAGAAGAATTCAGACTCATCTCAACCTTATTTGAACAGATCTAACCTCAAAATAGGTTTTTCCAGCTGCGCAACTAAAACCAAGTTCAGAAATCCTGGTAAGCTCAGAATCTTTGAAATAAATTGCATACGTAATTACCGTGTTTCCCCGAAAATAAGACACTGTCTTATATTTTTTTTGGCTCCCAAAAACACACTAGGTCTTATTTTCGGGGTAGGTCTTATATATTTATGGTGCCAAATAGTGGGTGTGAGTGTGTAGGGGGTGTTTCGCTGGTGCACGGTTGCTCCCTGAAAAGTCTTCCTGGAACTGGAGATTTACACTAGGTCTTATTTTCGGCGTAGGTCTTATATTAGGGCAGGTTTAGAAAATAGTGCTAGGTCTTACTTTCGGGGTAGGTCTTATTTTCGGGGAAACACGGTAGGAGATCTGCTACATCAGGCCAAGTATCCACTTAACATCGTCGCCCCTCTACAAAGCTTGCAAGCTGCCCATGGGCATATATGTAAAGTTAATTGGAGGTAATGGATGATGAAGTTCTTATAAATAGTAGAATAATATTAATGTGCTCAACATAATTACCATGTAGACATGATCATCCACTCTTTCCCTCACCTTTTTTTCTCCGCAACAATCAGTCTGGAGATGGCTAGTCAGTGATTGGTCAACTGATTAGCCATCCCAGTTTAATTCTCCTGGCTGTCACAAAAATTAGTTGGAAATTTGTATTCTTTCTACCCTCAATTCCTGGCTTTTAAATGTATTTATTTACTTGCGGGAACGTCTCTTGCCAGCATCGAATGCCCATCACCTGGTGAACGCCCACAGACAGGGCCTCCTTGGGGTGGCGTCAGCTGGACAATGTCAGCTGGCGGCCCCTAGGGGTAGGGCCTTCTTTGTGGGAGCGCCCACTCTATGGAACCCTGGAGCTACGATTGGCCCCCGACCTCTGCTCCTTCCACCGTGTCCTAAAGACATGGTTATTCGAACAAGCCGGCCTGGACTGAGGGCGGGTTCTTAGTTTTATAATGTTTTTTTTAATTACATTTATATGCTGCCCTTCTCCAAAGACTCAGGGCAGCTTTTTTGGGGGATACAACCCAGTGTGCTCAGCAATAGCCTTCATTCCATTGTATATGCCTGCTTATTACTAAGCGGCATTTTTACAAAGTCAGCTTATTGCCCCCAACAATCTTGGGTCCTCAATTTACCTACCCCAAGAGGATGGAAGGCTGAGTCAACCTTGAGCCTGGTGGGATTCGAGCCTACAGTAATTGTAGGCAGCTGGAACTTAAATGCAGGCATTTAACAGCCCGAGCCACCAAGGCTCAGTGTCTTTTGGGTCTTAGATAATTTGTTTGGCTTGAATTGGGTTTAATAATTTTTTAAGTAATTTTAATTTTTGTATTGTGTGTTTTTATGATATGAGCCGCCCTGAGTCCTTTGGGAGATAAGGCGGCATACAAGACCAAACAAACAAATAAATAAATAAAATAAATAAATTTCCTAAAGGTTAAAAAAATGTGGTGCAGTTAGGATTAGCTCTATAACAGCCATTCATGTGGCTAGTTTCCTCACTCTTCATCTTTCTTTCTTTCTTTCTTTCTTTCTTTCTTTCTTTCTTTCTTTCTTTCTTTCTTTCTTTCTTTTGCTGTATTTCATCCCTCAGGAAGAAAAGGGGCATAGGAAAACCAGTAGAGGAAAAGTGAATAGAAAGGCTTCATTTTTGTGGAAGACATTAAACCCATTTGAACAAAAGAAAGTTAATTTAGTCCCAAATTTCTTTTGGAGCAAAAATTAAATCTCTCAAGATTACTTGAGTGGATTGGTTGGATGGGTTATATTGTTTGCCCAACACATTAATCTACCCTGTGTCATGATCAATCATGAAAATAGGGATATTTGAAATTCAGAACCTGTCACATTGATATGGGCTACGTTAATCTCTTAGGCGTATCTATATCCTTCTATGTTTTTCCTCCTGATATGTTTAACTGATATGAGCTAGTGAGCTGTATAAAATGTATTTAAAAAAAATTCTAATAAGGCCAGAATATTTTTTTAAAAAAATAGGAAAATAAATATCAAGTTCATACCATAGCAGTATATTCAAGATCTTAGAAAATAAACCCCACTCAAATTCAGAATAACAGAATAGATTTGCTAGGTTTTTTATTCAAAACTCTCTAAACTTTTTCTCACAGGAGAAGCTGGATCAAATCAGCAAAGTTAACAAGCCAGGAAGTCCTTCTTGGCTCCCAATGCAGCTTCCACAAGAATCAAAAATAACTCCACAATACTCTGCCTTGGAGCAAAACCTAGAAGAACTAGAAGACAGAGGTTTTATCAGGATTCAGCGGGGGCCTGGCAGTGACATCATCATTGGCATTGAGGTCATCCCTGTTGTTACTATTGAAGCATCTTCATCAACTAGCACAGGTACATCCTCATGGGACAAGCAAGGTGAAGCCTTACTTGGAGCAATTTGCAATATAAACAAAGAATTAACATATTTTGGAATCTATTTTCTACTGTTGGGTATTGTTTAAGATTGCAATTCTGTGGTACCCCCAATGTAGTAATTTTTGGTCTGACCTCTCATTAAATAAAATATTACATAGGGTAAGAAATATAGTGCTTAGTTCTACAAATTAAATGTTAATCTACATGTGAAGCAAATGAGTTAAAGAACCTTAAACTTTGTATACAAAGAGGATAAAAGTACTGAACTTTATTTATACATATATTTCTTTAGTGACTCCAAAGAATTTGAATTTCTATTCTGCTGGCTGATATTCCAGAAGGAAACAAGTATTTCTGACAGAAGCCAAACATTATGGTTATCAGTAGTGTTTATCAATTAATTGGATAGTTGGGTATTTTTTACAAGTTCTTTTTTTATAGCCACCACTCTAGTGGGCAACCATAATAAGTGCTGTGCAGCAAATAGATTTTTTTGCCATTTTAATTGTGTTAAATTTCCCATCTATTAAATACATTAAAAAGTGTAACCTCCAAATTTCCAATGTGCCCCTGATAGTTCATCATTCACAACTTTGAGAAACCCTACCCTATATGAATACATCCCTATATGCAGCCAGCAGATTAAGGACAAGAATGGTTTAGAACTTTTCCTCCTCGGTTATGTATATAACAGAGGATTTGTTTGTTTGTTTGTTTTGCATCATTTTGTCTTAATGGAAGACCATTCAGGTAGGAAACACTTCAATTTGAATTGCTCCAACCCATCGACATTTGTCCTATATGGCCTCCCAAATGGCCCTTCTCCTGTAGACCACTCTGTGCTATGCAGTAGCTAAGAAATCATCACTTACCATACAGGAAAAAATATTTTAATATGGTTGGCTCATATATTTTCTCTTTCCCAACAGATTTAGGCAGGATTATTTTCCAATGGGCAGGACAGGAAGGCATTTCTCATACCAGTTCTGTTTTCTTTCAGATTATCCCTCCCTATCCACATCTCCTGTCCCCACTCTTGCTCCAGAAATACCACCTGCACCACCTTTACCTTCCATGGACGGCAGTGATTCTGTGGCTTTCCATTCTTCTCAAGCGGAAGAGCTGTCATCTATTCCAACTCCTCTTCTGCCACCACCACCACCACCACCACCCTTACCAGGGGTCATTGAGCCTCCACCAGCCCCACCACTGCCTATGGTTGTAACTACATCTCAAGCTCTATCAACACCTCCTCCTCCACCACCACCACCACCACCATCCCTCTTAACATTTGGTGGCCCAGTTGCCACTCCCCCTCCTCCTCCTCCTCCTCCTCCTCCCATGCTTGACGGAGCAACTTTGCCAGCAAGTACAGTAACTGCAGGTAACTTGTATACATTATAGTAGATCTTTCTTAAACAGCCATTCCATTGGCATAGTACAATATATATTTATTTACTTCTCTCTTGAGATCAGAAGCTCACAAAAGAAGTGAATTTAATCACGTATAAATTTTTCATCAGTCAATAAATCAATGAATCTGCATGGAAATAAAACTAAAAATCTCATACATTGTTCAGTTCCTAATGCAAGAAAAGCATTCTTTCAATTTAAAATATTGACGTATAAGGTTCCTTGGGTATCTTATTGTATATAGCAGAAAGATAAAATCTAAATATTTAAAATAACTATGTATAAATAATATATTCAGGTATTTTAGAGCTGAGTTACTTCTTCTGAGCTGGTGCTTTCATTCTGCACTTTTATAAAAATTTCCATTTAAATCATAATGTGTAATTATGAATGAAGAAATGGATTTTTAAAGTTAATCTAAAGCATCATTTATAGGTTCACGCATTTAATTAATTAATAGGGCAGTTCTAAACTGGACCTATCTACTCAGAACTCCGATGAGATCAGTAAAACTCACTGAACCTAACAGATTTTCAGCCTAACAGGTTACATGGTACATTCCTAACATCTTCTTTTTTCAATTGCTCTTTCTTAAAATATTTTATGACCATATTTTATGATCATACAATATTACATAGCTTATCCTCAATAACAGAGGCAGCAGCCTTTTAAAGAAATTAAAGTTGAGATCTTTCATCTCCAAATTCTAGCTCTTAGCCTGAAGAATACTCAAGGCTAGAATTAGGAAGTGAGCAGAATTTATATTCTAGGATGAGAATTGGCTTTACCTCTATTTAGTTATTACATTTATTTCTTGCTTTTCCTTATAATGGCATTCGTTAAAAAAAAAGAATTATGCTGAAAGACAACGATTGGGTTCAAATGTTGTGCTAAACAGATTATATATATATATATATATATATATATATATATATATATATATATAATATATAACCTTGGATTATTGTGTGGCCCACACATGGCTGAGATCACACATTACTGCTAAGTCATAAAACTATACTTCATATACTTTAATTACATATTGGTAAGATAAAATCAGATTGGTGGAACAGTGAGTCCTTGGGGATCCAGGTCGCCTTTTTGTAGGGCTTTCCTCCCAGGTGTTCAAGTCTGGAGGTTAGGTTAGTCCTGTTGCTAATGCAGTTTTATGATTAGAAAATGCCATTTATCCAGGATGCCATGGTTTATTGTCTTAAGTGGTGGGTTTTAATTTTTGTGTTATGCCAAAGGCCCCTATTTTGAGATGTATCTCCAAATAAATAAGCTCCGTCTTGTTCGACAGCTTCGCCCTTTTCTGGACCGGGACGCCCTGCGCACAGTCACTCATGCCCTTGTCACCTCTAGACTCGACTACTGCAATGCTCTCTATCTAGGACTGCCCTTGCATACCATCCGGAGATTGCAACTGGTGCAGAATCTGCGGCCGGGTGGTGATGGGAGTTACCCGGTTCTCCCATGTTACCCCCCTCTTGTGCAGCCTGCATTGGCTACCGGTTGCGCTCCGGGTGAGATTCAAGGTTTTAGTTTTGACATACAAAGTCCTGCATGGCATGGGTTCTCAATATTTAAGGGAGCATCTTCTTCCAATATTAAATACCGGCCGCCCTGTGCGAGCTCATAGGCAAGGACTCCTCGGGGTCCCGTCGGCGGGTCAATGCCGGCTGGCGATTCCCCGGCGACGAGCCTATTCTGTTGCAGCCCCTGACGTCTGGAACCAACTGCCCCTGGAGCTCCATCTGGCCCCTGACCTCCGCACCTTCCACCGAGAGTTAAAGACCTGGTTATTTGACCAACCCAAGCTGTGACCCCTCTTTGGGGGGTGGGATGGACCTTTTAATTTGTTTTATTCTATTGTTTTAATATTTGGGCTTGTAATCTAGTTTAATGATTTTTTAAGTATTTATTGTTCTGTATTTTAGCTGTGAGCCACCCCGAGTCTTCGGAGATAGGGCGGCATACAAGTTCAAATATAAATAAATAAATAAATAAATAAGCAACCTTATGGCTTAATATGTTTTGGGAATCAGCCAGCTTCTCTCTTTAGACATTCATGAAATTACATAAAGTGTATAAATTTAAACCTAGGTGTTCTCAATCCAATATTTTATCAATGATTGCTCATCATTCCTACTGGTTTAGAAAGATTTAACCACACCCAGTTTATCACAGATGGGAGTTTCTCTTTCATTTTATGCCCAACCTGTAAGAACACCCTTGCTGAAAAATAAAATTGGAAAGTGACAAATCTCTGAGATGGTAGAGATTTATAAAGCGCTTACAAACTTTTTTATTCATTGGAAGCTGTCAAGATCAAGAAGCCTATACAGACCAAATTCCGTATGCCTGTCTTCAACTGGGTTGCTTTGAAGCCTAACCAGATCAATGGGACCATCTTCAATGAACTCAACGATGAAAAAGTCCTTCAGGTGGGGTGCCCCTTTACCTTTTTCCTTTTCCTTTTCTCTTCCTTTCCCACCCAATACATATCACTTTGTTTATTTTGGCTTCTCCTTGGTGCAGGAGCTTGACATGAGTGACTTTGAAGAACAATTCAAAACCAAAGCTCAAGGTCCAAGCAAAGAATTCAGTTCCATAAAGGCAAAGACTTTGCAAAAAGCTCCCACTAAGGTTTCACTGATTGAATGCAACCGGGCCAAGAACCTGGCCATCACCCTCCGTAAAGGTGGGCTCGATATTGACAGCATTTGTAAAGCCATACAGACGTAAGTATGTCAAAATTTTCTCATCTATTTCACCTGCCATTCAAAAGGGAAGATAGAATTGAACATATATGCGTATGCTCATGATGTCCACATTAGATATGCAAAACAGTTAATTTTGTGACGGGAAGCTACTTACTGTAATGACATATAGTTCTGTCATCTAGAAAAACCCTTTAGGCACTTCCTACTTAACCAGTTACTTCTGGCCTACTTTATTCTTGTTTAGATATGATTTACAGACTCTCAATCTGGATTTTCTGGAGTTACTGATGCGCTTCATCCCAACGGAATATGAGATGACACTAATCCGCAAATATGAAAAAGAGCAACATCCACTGGATGAGCTTTCGGATGAGGACCAATTCATGATCAAATTCAGCAAAATTCCCCGCCTAGCAGAACGCATGAACATCATGACATTCTTAGGCAGTTTCGCAGATACTGTACAACTCCTTCTGCCAGTAAGGAACAAAGCAGGCAACTGATTATAACCAAGAAGTGGTGTCAATCAATAATATCTTGGGTTAATATTAGTTGGAAGAGTCTGAAACGGTTATAAACGTATCTTGACTAATGATTCTTCTAAAATAGTATTTTTCTTCTTTTTCCATCTTCTTATTTATTCCAGGTGGCAGAAAAAAAGGCATGATTTGCTGAATGGCTTAATAAGAGCAACAGAATGTAAATTGCAACTTTGCATAGGAAGTAGATCGGGGCTAAATGTAGCGAAGCATTTTCAAGTATCCAATATTGTTGGGGGAGAGAGAGAGAGAACAACAAATCTGGCACATAAGACACCAAATAGCAGCAGGCAGCAAATCCTTTTTTCGTTTTTTTTTTAAATCTTTTACCAACTTGTGCTGATTGTGGAAGCAATTCTAACCCTTGCCAAGCCACTGTGGCTTTATCAGGGTTTGTCATTGAATTCCCAAGCCATGTTAAATTACCTCAGGGAAAAGGTTGCAATTATCTGAAAAGATCCAGTGCATGATAAGCTAGGATTATTAAGTATTTTATCAGCATCTAGCAGTGCTAGCTAAAATGGTGCTTAAAAATTGTTTTTTTTCCTGTTCTGATTGTATTCAAAATATTCCTTCCTAATTTCATGATTTAAAAAAAATAAATCAAAAGTGTTGAGAAATGTTTATGGAATAAAGTCACAAAACAGGAAAACATAAATTTTGGAAGTCTGAAAACTGAGCTTAAATGTTCACATTTACACTTAGTTCCAATAAGTAATATCAGTTAAGCTAGGTAGGAAATTAGAGTCAGAAGTTGTCAAACCAAGTAGGAAATCTGATTATGTCATTCTCACATTTCATTTGCAGCAACTAAATTTTGTGATTGTTGCTTCAATGTCAGTCAAGTCATCTACCAAACTGCGTCAGATTTTAGAGGTGAGGTTCCTTAAAGATAAGGTCTCCACAATCATTTAAGTTGAAGGACATTTTTTCTTTGGTTTTGGATAGTAATTAAGTTGGCTCCCAGAATTTTGACAACTGAGTTGCACACTGTTGTCTACATATTAGAATATTTTCATTTAATTGTTTTTATATATTTGTTAGATGTGTATACCACATTTCCTCCAGGAAGTCAGTGGCATGCATTGTGTTCTAATCCTGCCCCCTTCCCCACCACACATATACACCAATCCCATTAAGCTGAAAATTGGACTGTCTCAAAGTTATCTAGTATGCCACACTGGCATGAATATTTAAAAACATTAAGCAACAAAAGTCTACCCAGTTCACTTCTTTGTGAATTTGTGGTGTGGGTGTGGGTATGGATGGGGGAAGGATGGAGGGAGTGAGGGAGGAAGGAAGGATGGAAGGAAGGAAGGAAAGGAAGGAAGGAAGGAAAGGAAGGAAAGGAAGGAAGGAAAGGAAGGAAGGAAAAAAGGAAGGAAAGAAGGAAGGAAAGGAGGAAAGGAAGGAAGGAAGGAAGGAAAGTTGGAAAGATTGATTTTTGTAGCTTGACGGCAGACAGAATCTGCTATGTGGGCCCTTTGATTTATTAACTTATTGGATTATGTGACACAACCAATTTATTGCCATAATAGAATTCTACTCTATTATGCATGTCTGGAAATATTATGATATAAAGACGTCAGAGCCATTGTAGACATTTATTTCTCAAGCCTAAAGGTGGAACTCAAGGTTTCACCCACTCTTTCCCAGGATAACTGGGAATCAAAGACATAATAAAATCAATATTATAATTATTATGATTAATAACCATTCATGTGCTTTTTCATGAATATATATAGTCTTTCAAAGTCCACATTGATGTATCCATCTCCACCCCCCAAGTAGCTGGCCATTCATATGAGATAAGATAAAATGATATCCTCTTGTCTTCCACCCCCTAACTCGGCCTATCAATGCTTTTAGATTTAGCTAAGAGATTTCAGTCAAATATGACTCATTTTGATTGCCTGTCTGCTTCTCCATAGATTGTCCTGGCATTTGGGAATTATTTGAACAGCAGCAAACGGGGAGCGGCTTATGGATTCCGGTTGCAGAGTCTTGATGCGGTAGGTGGAGAGAAGGCATAGAACTTTAGGATCTGCTTCTAGAAGGAAAACATGGCCAAATAGTAGGGTGTGAACTTGATAGTTGGTTATGGCTACAAATCAGGAACGAACTAAGGCTGAGAGTAACGTGCATGATACAGAGCTCCACTTATGCATCAGCCACAGGGGAAAACACCCACACCCACACACACCACCCAATATGTGTCCTTGAGCATTTCAAACAGACTTTCATAATAGCAGTAGGTTGTGCTTTCCAGTAATCTTTCCCAAGCTACTATAGTATGAGCCATTCAGCATTTCCTTACCTTGGATTCCCTGATGCTGTTCAGCTTATCAGGAATGATAATACTGTACTCCAAGGACATGTCTTCAAAATATCAGAGGTATGTTTATACAATACATCACCTAAACCCATGGGAATTAAGAAGAGGTGGGAAGAAATTTGCAGCAACAAAAAGGGCAGGTGTTTGGTAATGGCTTGATATCTTAAGTTTTTTCCCAACCTAATTGCAATTTTTCTCTGTAGCTTCTGGAGATGAAATCAACAGACCGAAAACAGACACTACTTCATTATATAGTGCGGGTGATCCAAGACAAATATCCTGAATTCCTGAACTTTTCCAATGAGCTGCATTTTCTGGACAAAGCAGGGACAGGTATGGAGTGGTAAATTATGGGTAAGAAGAGAACAGTGGGTCAGCTTCCTAGTGAAAAATAGAGTGCTGCTTTTTCTCTTTGCCTATGAAAAATATAGGATGGCAATAGGTAGAAGAGCATCTGTCCTATAAAAATAATGAATTTAAAAGTGAGAGTAAGTGAGATGGAAGTAATCCAGACTGGCTGTTCTTGCTTCATGCTTTTTTTTCTTTCCTTCCCACCTTTGTAGTGTCACTGGACAGTGTGCTTCAAGATGTGAGAAGCCTACAGCGGGGCATGGAGCTAGCACGCAAAGAATTCATGCGCCAGGATGACAGTGTCATACTCAAGGATTTCCTAAAGACGAACACAGAAATGATGGAAAAGCTTCAGGCAGACAGTAAAACTGCACAGGTAAGGAGAAAATAAGCAAAAAGTTGTGATACCTCCTTATTTAAAAAAGGTATTTCAGCAAATGTCTATGGGCTTGGAAGAGAGTTCATCCACATGCTGGGAAATCAGAACTGTATTTTTTTTCCCACAATCCATTTATGAATTCTCATACCATGGCCATTCATGCCCTAGTTATCTCTTGGCTGGATTACTGTAATGCATCCTACACTGGGCTACCCTTGAAGAGTATTCAAAAGCTGCAGTCAGTGCAAAATGCAAAGATGCGCACAGCCCATAAGGCTCCACTTATAACTGTGCAAGTTGCATTGGCGGCCAGTTTGTTTCCATACCCAATTCAAGATGTTGGTTGTTACCTTTAAAACCCTACATGGCATAGGTCCAGGGTATCTGAGGAGCTGTCTCTCCCTGTTCCATCACTTGTGCCAGTAGAAGAGGCCTGCTATAGATCCTGTCTGCTAAGAAATTGAAGCAGGCGGGATCAAGGAGAAGAGCCTTTTCCACTGTGGCCCCACCCTGTGAAACATTCTTTCATTGGAGGTGAGAACTCTCTCTTCCTTTTGGCCTTCTAGAACCTGGCTTTGCCGGTTGCCCTGGAGCCCTGAGGAGGCTGCTTACCATTGGAGGTGGCTGGCAGGATAAGAAGAACTTATCCCTGCCTGTCCATCTCTTGGCTCTTGTAGGCATGGTTTTAGTGCAGTTTTAAATAATATTTTACTGTTGGTTTGTTTTAATCTTTTAGCTCTTTTTACTTCTTTCTATAATTTTAAGCCACCTAGAATCATCTTGTAGATGAGATGGGAAGCATAGAAAGGTAATGATAGATGATAGGTAGGTAGGTAGGTAGGTAGGTAGATAGATAGATAGATAGATAGATCTTATAAACCATGTGAGTCAGTTATTGTTTTTGCTTACTTCATAGGAGGCATATGAGTCAACAGTGGAGTACTTTGGAGAGAATCCCAAGACTACTCCCCCAACTATGTTCTTCCCTACATTTGTGCGCTTTATTAAAGCATACCAGGTAAAAAAAACTGTTTCCAGTATGTTGTAGCTTAATGTTGTAGGCTAATGACTCAAGGAGACTATTTGGGTTCATCTTTTGCCTGAATCATGGATTCTCCAGATGGCTGTTCTCTTCTGTTTTCTTGTGTCACTTTTGCAATATGAAGATTGTTGAAGTAGCTTCCTCTACTTAAGTTTTGTAAAGCTTGGTCAGAAGATTGATATAAGGAACTTTACTGGAATATACTAAATCATTTTTTCTTTAACTTAAAACCTCATTGGTCACCTGGGCTGGGAGTTATAAAATGCACAATTCCATTATACCTGGAGGGTATCACATTGGAGAGGGCTACACTAAATCAACGTAAACTTGAGACAATAATCGTGTAGAAATTAAATAATTATGAAAATTGTTCAGGTCTTAGATGATCTATTCAGATGGGGGGAGAGGTTGACAGAGTCCATCAGTTCTCTTCCAAATTGTTTAGTTGACTGCAATTATTATGCTATTTTCTATCATGGAAATTCTCCCATTTTCATGTCTCATTTTGAAATATCATTCTGTAGGTGGCATTTGCTGCTAATTTCTATTGTTTTCATGACAATTATTACTGCAGGGATGCAAAACAACCTTGTGGTAAAGGACTATTGATGATGTTCACAGAAAATTGCATGAATGTAATTGTAGTTCATAAGCAAGGGTGTTACAATAGTTTCTTCCAATAATATCAGCTCATTCTTATATCTTCTAATATTACAAAAGAAACTATTAAAAACTGTTTTTTTCTCCTGACCTGTTCTTATGTGTAAGTTACTAGTGTATTTTTTAATTGTAGCTTTAGCTTGTTGGGATTGATTAATGCCACCCTTACAATTTTGATTTTTGTTTTTGTGGCTTTCATGCAATTTATACATATGCATTCTTATGTAATGAACAGGGAGAAGACTTGCAATAATATTGATGGTCAAATGTGAGGGGATACTATACCAGTTGGGAAAAATAGAGAATAATAATGTATTACCTTATTTGTGCTTCTAAGAAGTTGCAGTTTCTTGAAAACAGGAATCAGGGATAAAACAATATATGCTATGAACTTAAAAGCTCATTTCCATAGTACATGGGGTTATTTCAAGGAAAGAAAAGCAGAGCTTGCAAAGGAGAAATGGGTCATAATCTTTGTTGAGGGGAAAACACCTCATTGTATAATAAATCAGTCTTTCTCAACCAGGGCACTTTTAAGATGTGTGAACTTCAGTGCCCAGAATCCTCACCAGCAAAGTTACTACGGTTGAAAAACAATGGTCTAGTTGAGATATCCATGTTTGCTTAATGGGTTTATTGTTTTTTTTCTCATTCCACTAATATAAAGAAAGCAGAGGAAGATATCCAAGTGTGGAAGAAGCAAGAAGCAGCTGCCAAAGAAGAGGAGTCAGTTTCCCCTAGCAAAGAGGAACAGGCAGTACCTAAGGTATGGGTTAAGATTTTCTCATCCTTTCATTGTGTTCCAAAATCTACCGCATATCCTTCTCCATAAGTGGACTTACTTCCTATATACCATTGTTGGATGAGCTGGTTTTACAGACACCTTCAGTTTCACCATGATACATGGGTAACCATAGCAACGATTTCTCTTCCTTAGCATTCTCCCACCCATAAGGCCAAGCGACAACAGATGGACCTCATAACTGAGCTGAAGAAAAAGCAGATGGTGAAAGAGCCTCTCATTTATGAAGAAAAAGATGGTGCCATTGAAGACATTATTTCAGGTGAGAAGGGAAACTGGCAGCTTTATCAGCAATTTTAGAAATCTCTGCAGATCCTCCCTAGAGGCCCAAAGATGAAGTGAGAACTGCTCAGAATCCTATTGACTGGGGAAAGTGAACCTTTGTGATCTACAAATAATTTGTCCTGAATTACTGTTTCTCTTTAGATACCTGGTTCTAGGTGGTAAAGCATATGAGGTGTAGCAATATTTCATTGCATAGGTACTGTTGAGGATCTTCCTGCATATCTCTGGGTAGCAAGAAGCTGGCATGTGGTTTTTACTTCTTTGGGTCCCTGCCACTTTCTATGAGAAGATATCATTATGTAGCACATTTCTAAGCTCCACTGAAGCTGCACACTTAATTTTCCTTATTGCAGATGTGAACTGTTAATTTTTCTTACAGTTTTATTCTGCCCAATCCACCTAAATAATAGCAAGAAATAACAATGAAATAGATAATTAATGATTACAAACCATGCCTTATCTGTGTTTCTTTTTTGGGGGGAAGGGTAATATGCTCAAAGCATTATCAGAACATTAAACTATTTAGACCCATCAATAGAAATGGAAGATACAATCCAGGAAATTATGTACAAATGTACAAATAATATGAGTTTAGATTTAGATATACAACTGGCTGGATGATATTTCCCTTCCAGCACTGAAAAATGCTACAGTATGCAGGGGATTGAAACTTTGTAGAAGAAAATAAGTGGTAGTACAGTGAAAATGGGAAACTCCTGAAAGTCATGGGAAATTGAAATGTATGAGCAGAGCTTTGATCATGGAAGGTATCTTGCTTCTGGTTCGGCTTCCCTCCCTTCCCCTCAGCTCCTTGTGTCTTCCATGATACTCCATGTAGCACTTTCAAAAACCCAGAAAGGCTGTGGGAGAAAAATAATAAGTATCTCTGCTTCTGTAACCCTAATTCAGGCCCAAATTTGGATCCAAACCAGTCTGCCAATTTGCCAATCTTCCCTGGCAAATTTTGTACAGGTTGGTAGAATCTGACTATACATGGTCACATGATCTGGAGCCTTATGGGACTTTAAAGGGTATTTCTGACACCAGCTGTTCATTTACTTTTGACTTTTTGACTTGCTTCCCTTTTACCCTTCTTTAGCCTTATCACTTCTTTTGGAAGTCGTCTTCATTTGCTTTTACTAACTCCTGCAAGATACCACACTTGATTTAGAGATACACCTGTATCTTTCTCTGACTGGGATTCTCAAAGAATGCATCCGTCTCACAAACAGGGAATTTGGGGATTAATATTGTGTCATGCCTCAGCATCTAGCCCATGGTGCTAATTTCAGAAACTAAGGAGCTGAACCTTAGCTGGTTTGTTTGTTATTTATTTGGTTTATATTCCACCTTGTTCAGGAACTCAGGATGGTAACATAATGCTCCTGCCTCCTACTTTTCCCCACAGCAACAACCTGTTAGTATTGGATGGGGAGCACCTGGCAACATGAGGTTGTTGCTAAACTGAGAAACCTGGAAGGAGGAAATAATTAAGTAATCACTTAGATATTATTGCCAGGGAAACTGCACAGACTCAGCCAATAGCTCACTCAAGGGCATATTGACCTTGAATCTGACATGGGGGGTTGGGGATTGGATGGCTCTGGAGAGTCTCTAAGGGAGAGCAAGAAGCCATTCCCTAAATAACTTTTATAATAAGTACAGTAATGCAGCTGTACTATTAAGGTATATTTCTTTGAACAGCCCATTCTTTCACTTGCCTACTGCTTTTCCTTTCTCTTTTCCTTTCTTTGTTTCCTTCCTTCCCTGAACTGTCTTTTTTTAGCTTTGAAAACTATCCCTTTTACTGCTCGGACGGGGAAACGCTCATCTCGCCTCTTCTGCGATGCCAGCTTCAATGAAGAAAGCCCACTGTAGCTTGTGGCTTTAGGTAACATTGGTCAGCAGCAGAACATTATTTGGGGGAAGGAATAAGGCAGTTAGCAACTAGCATGGCAGATTAACTCTTTCCAACAGCGAGAAGATTCTCTGAATGTATTTGGAGCTCCTATCCCCATTGAGTCTGGCAAAATGGACCACAAGACCCTATTTTTATCCTCAATTTCCCATCCAACAGGAAAATTACACTCGCTAGATGAGCATCATGACTGGAGATTTAATCTTGTCTCCCCATTATATCCAGTTTGCTTATATGTAAATACATAGCTATATATTTCCCAAGTAAAGAGCAAAGAACAAGTATGGTATTTTTGTGATGCATGCTTATTTTTTAACATGTACTTGAATTTTAATGTCTGATGCAAAGATTTAGTGTTCTTGGCAACTGCCAAGTTTTAGATACTCTTAATGAAAGTCTAACTCAAGACTGGAATCCCCCCCCCCCAAATTTTCAAACCTACTGAATACTGAGAAGCAGGTAAAATAATTCCTTCCCTATGTATTAAAATGTTCTGTATTATATTTTTTTTGGTTGGGTAGAAAATATGTACCTTCAAAAGATCATAACTGAGTTTTGTTTTCTTTTGTGGCAGGCCTGCGTAGCCAGCCATACCGGCGGGGGGACACTGGTCGGCAGAGTGGCAAAAAACGAACCACTGGGCAGACACTCCAGGCAACCTCCGAGATCTCACTGTGACAGCTTTGAATGAGAACAAGTTAATAAGTTTGCTTGGTTTGCTGGGTGAAGCATGGACTCAGATCAAGAGGGCTGGACCAAAGACTTTTCCCACCAAGGAATAAAGGGACTCAGGCCAGGATGACTGTCCCCTCCCCTTCCCTACATACACACTTACTTATAACCTTTGCACATGTAAATCCTGCTGGCTACATTGCCCACTGGATCAACAATATTGCTTCATTTAATAAGCAACAATCGTCTTGACTGATCTACCATGGCAGCAGTGGGCAGGATGGGGAGGCTCAAGTCTCTAATACAGGGACAGCCAATGGTGCTAGAAACCTCCATCAACAAGCAACATCTTCCAGCTCCAAAAACCTTTGTGGCTGCTGCTGCCTCTAAAGAAGAAAGCAATTTGATCCAGATCCTTTCTCCCTGCTTTCTTTTCTATCCAGCCTATTCTGGTTTCTTTATCTAGGCCATTCATTTTATTTTAGTTTTTCAATTCCTCTTCTATCCTAGAGACAAGGTGTGAGAGGATTGTCTTGTTTTCTTTCAAGCATCACAAAAAATTATGTGTGTCTAAGTACTGATGTGCTTGTAGGCTGATTACTTCCTGGGAAAGTGTAACCTCAGGATCAATTAAGCCATTATAATATAGCAAAACAGTCTAATTAATTAGTAAATCCAAGTTGTTTCTGAGTGGAACAAACACTCTGTATACAATAGCATCCTGTTCCAGCATTTTTTAATTTTTTGCAAAGGTGCTACATTAATTTCATCATTTTAGAATCAAAACCATATTCAGTATTTCAGCTTTCTCATAGGGAATGAGTTGGCTTCAGTGGCCTGTAGCCTTTTCTTTCACACAATTTTCTGTTCTGGCCACATACAGTCCTTCCTTAGAATTATGAATATTAAGGCAAGTTCTTAAGAGTTGTGAAAAGAGAAATGAGAAAAGAACAGGAACCATAGTGTGTTTTTTTTGTCCAATTTATACATTTTCATACTGTCCCAGTCTGCCCCTTATTATGACCTATACTTCACATTCAACTACATGTCAACTGTAACTGCATGATCACAGTTGCATCCAATGTAATTAGAAACCCATTGAAACAATGATGCTCTTCTCCTTCTGTAGTAAATAGTTTCCCATGATTATATACTTCTCTAGAATGTTTAATGAACTCAGCATCTTTTTCTAGCACAACAATCAGTCTAGGGAGTTAATCTGGTCAGTTGAACAGCATCTCAGGATTTAGCAAAAGTTTGGCACTTTCAAAAACTACTCATTCTGAGTGTTGGTGACAATCACACTGGTTATGGGAATTGCTGTTCTTTTCCTTGCCACATGGTGTCATTCTTCTGTGGGCTGAACTATTTTTTCTTCCAGGTTGCTGACAGTATATATTACATATTATATATAATATATTATCTCCCCACCTCCAATCTTCAGATGTATACTCTTAAGAGCTTTACTACAAGAGACAAAAAATACAGAGTGGAAGTCACAGTAATTAGATAACTCAGGAGATCTTTAATAAAGATTTAATACATCATTGTAATGCATAGTTCTAATTCTATACTGAGATTTATAACTGTTAGTTCATCTGAAGGATACCACATCCTAATCCAAATGCATGTTTCCCCACTTGCTGGAAGTCTGGAGAATGGGGTTAACTCATGAAAAAAAAATTCTTTTTCCTTTTTTGTAGTTCCACTGCACAGGCAACATCTTACTCCCAAATCAAGCCAGATTTTTATGGATCCTAGCTTTCCCTTCATTTGCAGCGGGAGAACAAATTATATCTTCTAAAGTATGTAGAGGGGAAGAGCAACTTGTTCATGACCCTCTTTTTGGGTGGGTGGCTATGCAGGAGGCATGGGTTAATACCATCATTTTGTATAATCTGACTCCATCTGGAGCATTTTATGCCTGCAGGGACACTTATGCAAAGTTGCACTCTCAAACTCCAGCATGCAAGCTTCACAGCAATAACTACCTATTTCAGGAGAGATTAGATATGCATGGACAAATTTGTTCAGTCTCAACTTGGATGAAACAAAATCCTCAACCGCCTTTAGCAATATTATGGCCAGATCCCTACTGTCCATCCCAAACTTGCTGTAGATTAGATATGCTTAGAAGCCCAGTTTTAGGCGACCATTGCTTTCCCCATAATTTAAGAAAAACTAAAATTATCGTAGCAAATGCTCAGAATAGCACAATTCTTTATGCCATGTCTGGGAGCAAGGGGAACGGTTTGGGGAGGGATGGTTAGTAAAACAATTGAATGTGGAACTTAATTGTTTTCTTAAAATGCCTTGAATCCTGTAGATGAGCCACAATGCTCTACATGACTTGTTACTTTGTATACATTATTTTTATATATGGTAATTGCATTTAATCCAAAGCAAGTTAACAAAATGAGAGAATATAATACATGTATTGTAACAATGGAAATTATGTTTTTAGTGTTTGGGAAGTACACTGGGCTCAAATTCTTAAGAAGGAAATATTCAAAATTGCACTTGCAAAAAGTCTGTCAAAGAAGAACCAATACATTTACAATAATGTCAAGGTGTCCACAGATACATCCTACGATCATAAACTCACGGCAGCTCAGAACTCTGTTCAAGATGTAGGAAAAGCAAAAGTGCTTAGAGACACAAGACACAACTTGGTACACTTAAAACTTACTTGCCCTACCAATCACCTTTCTTTCTGGTTTGTAAATAATGACGCTTCATAACCACAGATAGTCTTCTCAAGCTTCATACCCTCCAGATGATATGGTTGAGAAAAAAACTACCCAAGTAAACAGTATAACAACTATTTTACCACTAACTGCAAAAACTGCCGCCTCATGTAGTTTGCCTTAAGGAATATGTTTTCAACTTCCCAGTTCAGCCAAGGAAATAGAAACATTTTTGTACTGCAAGCATATCTGATAGTTATTCAGAACGATTTCCCTCCAAACATTACATGTTGAATAGATCTGATCACTTTCAGAAATCAAATATTTGAGAGATTAACCTTTGCTGTGATATTACACCTTTGCTTATATAACTAGTAGACTCTAGTTTCAGACTCCTCTACTATTGTGATTAAAATCTGTACAGTACTCTAAATTTTAAGGTCGGGTTTCTACCACATTAAGCCAAAATGCTTTGAATGTACATGAACATCCCAACATTTTATTTGATTTATAAACCCATGTTTGTTCAAGATTTAAGGTGACTTTCATGGGATCTCCATTTTATCACCACCATCACCTTCGGCTGGGCTGACAACAAATGGCTGACCTAAAGATACCACTTAAGTATCCATAGCAAGTATTCAAGTGTCCACAGATGAACTTGGAACTTTAATCTGTTTAAGGCCAATCATTCACACAATAATTTAAAGCCCTTCCTGTTACTGCATTGTAGGATTTGAATCAGATTGAAGTTTACAATGTTGTCTAGATCCAAAATGGTGACTATTTCGGTTTTACAAAATTCAGTCTTGCACTTTACAACAAGACCAAGTTTCAATAATTGTTTTGGATCCAGACAACACAATATACCTCAAATTGGATAAAATGCAACACACATGGGAATTAAGAAATGCCAGCACTTTATGAGTTGAGATTTTCAGTTGCACATGAGTAAAGATTTCTAGTATTGCTTTGGCAAAAGAAAGGCTTACTTCTCAAACTCATTGACAATGCCAAATCTTGCAGGTGCTCTCCTGATGTCTGTTCCCCAGCTTTCTCCATTAACCGGCAAACATTTTATTCTCAGATTTTTATTCCCAAATTACAAATCAATTTTAAGCGGTATGAATTACAATTTAAGATGTGAAAAATGAAACTTTTCTTCAAAAGACAAAACACTTATCAATGTTGGGCATTAATATTTTTTAATGAAGTAATCCCTACTGTAAAGGACAGCAGACAGCCCTTGACATCAGCATGAGCCAGTTTGTAGTCTTCCCACAGAAATCACTGTGGGAGACAGTATGCTGGCTTTGGTTATGTGATGAGACTGTCGCATCTGCATCAAAACCACAGAAGTTGTATATATCTGTTGTAAATTTGTAAACTGCATTTCGTCATTACTGAGTAACCACGAGGTTTTTAAATATTCACCCACCCTTAGCCAAAGAAAAAAGAAAAGAGAAATAGTAGAAAAATATCTAGCCAGATAAATAGACATCACCAAAGTATGAGTTAAAGGCACTGTGATTTAATTTCCTTGATTGAAAAAGGTACATTTAGCCTTCATTAGGGTTACAACTTCATTGACAGTTAAAAATAACATCAGTCATTCTTAATCTTCACAGAATCACAGACAATATATATTGTGCTTATATGACATGATTATCCACAATTAATAAAATTTACTTTTCTGGACTGAAACAGCACACTGAACCATAAACTAACACAGAACAGGTCTTCAGAACACACTAGACTAAATATACCTGGTAAGTTTGTGGTTCAGTGCATCACATGAACATAATCAGTGATTTTCTTCTAATATCTATCTGTATGTTCTTACTTTCCACTCCCCCCCCCCATTAAAATATTCTTTGAGTTGAAAACAACAAAATGAACACTCTTAATTGAAGTATTAAGAACACAGTCTGAAAGGCCACTGGTTACTACCCTGGTTTTGGCAAAAGCAACTCTAATCTAAAGAGCAGTTTCAAATGATTCTTTCATTCTATTCATTTTAAAAAGCTTTGTGGCATTTCTGAAGCTGGACTGGAGGGAACAGTATTTAAAATAACAGGCTGTAAGGATGAAGCTTTTTAGCGTTCTATTTCTTGGATTTTTCAAAACCAATATAATTTTAACAGTGAAAAAACAGACAAACTCCTAAGCTCATTTTTGCAAGCAAATTCGTTAACAGTTTGAACACTGGAAGCAAGAAAATTAATAAATTCTCCACACAGAGAGCTCACATAGAAAGCTAATATTTTAGCCTAATTCTCTAGAGTTTAAAAAAAATGGCTTGGTTCATACAGTGCTTTAAACACTATGACAAAATTATTTTCATTATTTGTTCAATATGCCATTGTGGCTTGACTTGATGCTACACAGAGTTGATTTATATATCATAGTAAAAAAAGAACATACACATGCAGAAACATAATATAATCTATGAGCTTACTATCATTACATTATCACAATGCAAATCTGACAAAATAACTTTCATTACACCAAAAAAACAAAACAAATAAAGTATGCATGATGTATATGAATGAAGAAAAACATATTGTGCTTTTCTGTACATTAATTTAGATCCCTATTTCTTGATTTAGGATCTGCTACTTCCTTTGCAGGAATCAATATGCTGCCAAGTAGATTAATGTTTTAAGAACTGGAGAAGAAAGACCCTTGAATTACAGCCACAGATACCTAAGGTATCAAGATAAACTTTCAGATTTTTCTAAATGTGATGGTAGTTTATTCCGCTAATGCATATAGATACTTCCTATTGCTACATTTTTTCTTTTGATTGGATCATAAGTCAGCTATTCTTGCAAAGAGTCAAGTGCTTGGAAGTCAAGATTTCCACAGGTGATGTTTTTAGGAACACTTACAGAGAAATTTATTAGTAACTAGGAGCTGTTTCCTTTCCACAACAGAATGGATAAGCTCCCCAAGCTGTACAATCTATAGAGGGCAATGTGTACTTTTCTTCTTTAAAAAAAATGAATAGAATTTAATTTTGCACAGAATTAAACAGGGACAGCAACAGTTATATGAACTTCAGACAACTGAAATTACATACAATCATAAACATTCTGCGGCCTATTTCAGCTTTCTATTGTACCAGCTGGGAAGATATTGCTTCCTAGAGCAAAACTATGATCAAATTAGCAGGATATCCAAGCAAGATTTCAAATGCAGCAGTACAGCTTCTACAATTACGACCAGACTACAAAAACCTCTTGTCAATTAAAAAAACAACTGATTATTAAGGCACAAATGCAAGCTTCTAGAAAATAATCTACGTTTAGAATTACAGTAGATTTAGAAGCCAGTGAAAGTAGCAACAGACGAATTTTATTATCCAATAGTGAAGCCAAGTCAGAAATGAAAATGTTTAACTCTGATGTGAAACGAGACTTTTACAAGGAGAAAGATTATAGAGTTTACAGTTGCTATATGGCCAAATTTTTGTAATTTACACATTTACTCCAGCTGCCTAGGAATTACATTTGAAAAGATGGCTTGAAAAGATGCTGCCCTCCAGAACGGCTGGTTGTCTTGTAAAGAAGTATGCATGTTTGGGAGAGGAAGTAGCAAATTTGAAAGCTTAGTCGGAATTTAGGCAACTAAATTCAGGCTGGTCTACGGCTCTCAAATACAAATGTTATTTTCTTTGAGAGTGAGGGGTGACAATCAGGCACATTTTTAACCCCCCCCTTTGTCAATTGGGTTTATCTTTTCTAGATAATTTCAAAGTTCAACCCAAAACAATTATGAGTGAACACACTCCAGATGTAGCTCAGAACATACCAGATGAGGTTTTGTGAATGAGATATCTTTGCACCTATCAAGAGAAGAGGATGGCCATATACCATCTATTTTATTCCTCTTACACCCCTAGTTATTCATTTACATGACCAGAGTTCTTCACACAAAACCTACCAAAGGTAATAAAATCAATCTGGTCAACTAAAAACAAGACTATAAAGACTTGCCTAAACTATCTCAACTTTAGATTCTTGCTTCAAACTTTCCTTGGCATAGATGGAATCTCTCTTGAAAAGTATGATATGTTTAATCTTAAAAAACTATTTGTATTCAGACTGGTAGTTAAAATTTCTCTTGATAAGCATGTAATTTTAACTCTCTAAAACAGATGTGTCCAACCTTTTTGCTTGCCTGGGCCTCACTGAATGGAAAAGAATTGTCTTGGACCGCATGTTAAATATATAATATAGTTAATGTGTCTAAACAACAAAATTCATTAGATAGATAGATTACAATCTTGTGAGGCCACAGTACGAGCTATCCAGTGCTACATGTGGCCCATGGGCTGTGAGTTGAACATGCCTGCGGTAAATTGTACAGAAAGAAAATGAAATAATATATAGTAAAAGAACTTTTGTGTGAGTGACGAAGTTACTGCTTCTGCAGAGATATGTTGATTATGCACTCATTACATGCTGGCTATTATATCTGGAGGTCATATATTTCTCCAAGGAATTCAAAAGCAGTATTCAGCGCTCAGACTGAAAAAAGCCAGGTTAAAAGATGATGCAAAAATAAGTACTATTGGGATAGTCCTTGATAGTGGGATTAAGGAAGGGTTTATCTGCCTAAACCACAGCAATTTATGTTTCAAGCTTCTGAGGTTGATTTTGTTAAATGCAGCCCAACCATTCAACTCTGCATAAAAGTTTATCCCACAACATCTTCCATAGACACTGGATGTGACAAAGAAACAGATAAGGAATCTGTAATCTCCTTTAGCAGCCAGTTGTCACCAACAAATTCTTGCACTGATTTTTCTGCAGAGTCACATTTGCTTCAATATAAGATGTGAGGAGGAAAAAGACCTTTTACAGCCGCTTCTCTAAATGACCATGTTTGACCCTCCACTTCCAGCCAGAACTGCAATCAGGAGCCAAAGTGCACTGAAGTTCAATGCCTGAATCAGGGACCTCCATATCACAATGAACAGGATCACCTTCTTTTGTGAAGAAGCTGAATGCAGGGGCTGGTATCTAAGAAAACAAAACAAAAAACAGGTAAACGAAACCCATTCTACTATAGGTACATATTACTGGCAATCCTAATTAATGCCTGTATAAATCTTCAAATCACCTGTGAAACCACCAGATCCTGTTTTGTGACCTCTGGACTATTACAAATCTTGGCCCAGGATAGACTTAAGGATGAAATAAATCAGGTACTATGTTAAAATTTAGTAGTAAATAGTAAGATAGTAAAAATGTGAATAAATTGGCATTTTAAATCAGAGGCATTCTGCCCCTCCCCAAACGACTAATTTCTCCAATTGGGGCAGAGCTATGGCATCCCAAATCCTCAGATTGGACTGGAAACTGTAGTCCCATCCACTTCAATGATTTCTAAGAGTTAAAAATTATTACTGTGCACTCTCTGCCATGCAAAAGTTGCTTGCCTTGCAAAATGTAGGTTTCCTTCACCAAAAGCTCTATTTTAATACACAGCCAAAAAAGACCGGTTCTTCAGTGCAACACCTACCTGGCTGCTAATTCCAGTGGCAACATCTCCCACCTTAGTTCCATGGAATTCTCTGATGTGGAGGCTTTCCCCACTAAGCAAGTAGATCTCAATTTTCACCCCTGGAAGAAAATAAAAGCGAAAGAAAAAATACCTTTTTGTTCCAATTTTATTGCAAAGAGATCAATAGCTCTCAATCTTCCTTCTACCCATCCCTGGGCTAAATTACTTTCATCAAACATATGATGCTTCTCAGCCCAGAGAATATTTGTGGCTTAGATTCCAGCACTGGTGGCTTTCAAATCACAACATGATAGCTGAGAAATCCTGGAACTTGAAGCCCAAATGTGAAGTTAGTAAGATTGAGAAATATGGATTTAGACTATGGTTCTCCAATCTTTTGGCTTCTTTGAGCTGTACTTGGTGAAGATGAATTTTTAGGCCACACATAAAATATATAACAGAGTTAAAGTATATAAATAAAAAAA
This sequence comes from Naja naja, assembly GCA_009733165.1. Lineage (NCBI taxonomy): Eukaryota > Metazoa > Chordata > Lepidosauria > Squamata > Elapidae > Naja > Naja naja. Next base: position 97,086,735 of record CM019155.1, on the reverse strand, counting down.
CTTCCTTTATTTTTTATTATCTTGTGGGCTGCATTACTAGCTGTCCAGGGCTGCATGCAGATCATGGGTTGGGCACACTTGATTCAAACCATCTGGTCCAAACCCTGGTCAGTGTAAGAATCCAAATAAAAGCGTCAGGATCTAAAGGAGTCCAAAAGTCACAAATACGTTTTGAACATCCAGCATTTCATTAACTTTTGTTGTTGCCATTTTTTAAGTTCAGCTGAACATACAGATTTTACAATCATTTTGAAAATAATGTAAAATCCACTTAACCAGGTTAATCTTTGAAAGCTCATGGCACACTTAAGTTGTCTTTCAAACAGCCAAAGTCTTCACCATTTAACTTTATCAAATAAACATTTTCCAGAAACATAGGTTAGATTGTTACTAGAAAAATCTAGTAAATAATGGGAAAGAATAATAATCTTCCAGGCTGCTCTCCTGTTGTTCTAGCTCATAAATCCATAATTCAAGTAGTAATTAATCTTGATTTTCTTTAAAAAATAATTTGTGACTATCATCCTATAACCATGTCTTACCATTCACATAAGTGGGCATATCTGTATTCCTGCTACGATTCAGCCAGCTGTCCCAGCTGGTGCTCTGGCCATCTGCTTGGCTGTTCCAGGAATGCACACCTGAACTCATGGTGTCCTTTAGACTGTGGGACATTTTCAACGAGTCCTAAAGAATCAAAAAGGAGGAGCAACTGCATTTTTGGAGAGGCTTGGCTGCCAGGTGTATCTTTTTGTTACATTATTTTTTGCATTCCTTTCTTCAGTCTGTACCCCCCTGCCCCCCGCAGCTCCAAACACACAGAAATTTCTCAAGAAATGCTAGAGAGTGGAAATCTATACATGGCCTTGCATTTGACACCTAGTGTATGAAGAAAAAAAGTAAATGTGAATACTTTCAAGCATGAGAAGTAAGAGGTGCATTTTGCATGCCAACGTTGCTAAAGAAAAACTATACGTGAGAGAAACAGCAGAGAGAGAAAGACAATTTTATTTCAGTATGCATGTGTGTTTTGGAATGGTTATGGCTAATGAAATGTCTAACCAACTGTTCCATGAAGTTGATGGTTTGTCCAAGTGCCATGCCTCAGTACTGAAACATTCTAAATGGGAAAGATGCACCAGCCAACACTACTGCATAGGCAGAGGAGAAGAGGGACATACAGAGAATAGCTAGCTGGTTTGTAAGATTCTGGGGTAACAGCTCAAAGATTCAGGGATGATGTGATATGAAAGAAAAATGTGAACATTCCGTAGGAATATCTGTAGCCTTTTATTATATAGGATAGTATTTATTATACTTAGTTGTATTTAGGTTCTACTGATTATGGCAGATCTTTATATTTTGGCTGAGAAAGAGGAATTGGCCAAAATCAATCCAGTTGATTCCACAGTTGAGTGAGGGTTTGAACCTGATCTCCCTGTTCCAGTCCAACAAAATAAACATTACACTGTACTGCAATTACATGCAATTAAACTGCAGGAAAGCAGAAAGTCCCGGGAATGATCTGAAGTGAATGGGAAAGAAATAAATGGAAATAAATGCTGCACCATAGAGGTAGTCCTTGATTTACGATTATTCATTCGGTGCTCGTTTGAAGTTACAACACTACTGAAAAAAATTGACTTATGACTGTTCCCTGAAGTTATGGCCATTGTAGCATCCCATGGTCGTGTGATCAGAGTTTGGATTCTTGGCAGCCTGCCCACACTTGCAACCACAGGGGTACTTCAACTTCCCCTTCCTGCTTATCTCTTGCCCATCTATCCTTTTTGGCCACCTTGCACAGCAGTACTCCGTGGCAGAAGCATCAAAGCAGGGGCTGAAGTAGAGGCCCAGGGCCTTCGGCTAGCCAGCTACTGTTATCCTCTAGACTTTTATTGCAGTCACAGGGCTGCAGCTGCCACTGAGAAATGCTCCCTCAAGCCACAAATCTCAGCTAGCTACCTCAAGACCATAGCACAAAGCACTAATGGCTTTCACTGACCTCCCTGGGTGCCCTGCCACACCCAACTGACCTTTGCCATCTTCTTCCCCCTATTCACAAGGCATGCCCTGCCTAACCCCTTTCAAAGCAGTTGATGGCTATACCTGGCATTCTTCCCAAGGTCACTTGTAACATTCTCCAAATAGTGTGCCCAGTGCTTGTAATGCTTTAGAAAGTGTTTGGAAATTTTCTGAGGTATTCCAAAGCATTGCAAGAGCTGCGTGCTTGCCTTTCTCCAAATAGGGTGCCCATTCTCAAAGAGCTGGCGAAGATCTTAGAAAAAGCTTTCTGAAGGCTTTCTGAAACATTGGGAGAACAGGATGCACTATTTGAAGAGTGGAACACACAATTTGGAGAATGGAGCAAGCAACCTTGGAAAGAAGGTCTGGCATGGTCAGCAGTTGTCTTGTGAAGGTCCAAGGCAGCCACGCCTCAGCAGCAGGAGGAGGAAAAAATCAGTGATGGTCAGTAGGGTGGTGAAATGCAGGGCAGCGAGGGTGGCTGGGCTTAAGTATACTACACCATACTGCTGAGTTATGGTTTTCCACCTTCCTGAGGCAGCTGCTTTGTGCTGTGTTGCTACTGAGCAGGTTCTTACAGCACCAGATGCACAGTACGCCAAGAAAACCCTGAGCTGCACTGTATTATTTCTCTCTCCTCCTTCCTGTCACACTGTATTCTAGCATCCCCACCAACTTGTGTGCAGTCTGCCTCAGGCCTCGCAGGGCCTACCCAACGCCCCTGCATTGCCATGCCATAGCAGCTAACCTTTGTATATTGTTGTTTCAGATCTACGCACATGATTCATTTTATTGGAAGATAGGTGGGTTTAGCTGCATGTTGAGCTGCACACAGACTAACGTGCAGTGAGGACAGAACACCCATGCTGTTTAGCTGCGCTTACAGCTAAAAGCATAAAAACCACATAAAAATACATCAGTAAATTGGGCGCCAAGCAAAAAGCAAAGATGAAATAAGTTAAAAATTAAAAGGGGGAGAACATTCGAAGCAATAACCATCTCCAGGTTTACATGCCATTGGCATAGCCAGGTCTTCATACCCTTTGAAAAAGACCTGGAGTGGGGGCTTGGCACCCCTTGATAAGGAGAAAATTCCAGAGGGCTGAGGCAATGGCAGAGAAGGCTCCTTTCCTGGACCCTGATAGGTGAAATTCATACCCTTTCTGTCTGATTGATGTTATTGGGGAGGCGGGATGTATTTATTTGGGATTCTCTCCACTTCCTGCTTAATGACCGCCCCCCCCGGTATCTGGAATTATGATGGCTACCAGGACTGTGGTTGTAAGTCAAGGAATACTTGTCTCTGACCCAGAAGATTGAATCAGCAACTTATATTAGGTCACTCACTCATTTTATTATTTATTTTTTCCTATTACTGGGTGGAGGAAACAAATATGCTTTACTCAATAGAATCTAGATTGGGGTTCTATTAAAAAAAGTTTTTCTTCATAGCATAGACAGGACACAAACCTGAAGCAGGAATACACAGTGAAAGATATGAATGTACAAGGGATTCAAATATGCTCAAATTGTTCTGAATAAGAATTCTGTACAATCCTTCTTGAAATATTCTGGACAATCTGTTACAATTCCAAAACAGCAACTGTCCATCCTCCTGTACGTTACCTTTTCACTAGCATCTGATGTGAGGAAGCTATCCAAACTGAAGCATGACAACATTTGTTCCTGTTCTTCCAGTGAAAAGGGTTGAGACAGGCTGTTCAGAATCAGATCTATGGAAATAAGAATGGACTAAAATGAAGAAATTGAAGACTGTCCACTGTCGGCATCCAGGATTACCCTAAACTGATGATAATTTCTGGATTCATTATTAAAACAGACAAGGACTCCATAATCTCATCATTAACATTTCAAAATATAATGATTATAGTTTTGATTTTGCTTCCAGTGATACATTAAATGGATCTGCTCTTTTTTTAAATGTGTATTGTACTTACACTAATTCATGCTTGCCAGCTATTATATTTGGTTTTTAAAATATTGGCATGTATTTTTCATTCTTACTATTTCAATGTCTCCTTCTCTAAAACATAGCTTTCTTTCCTCAAAAGTTCAACCCAGTTAAAGCCTAACTATTTATTCTGTCTTTTGTGTTTCCAAGATAATCTGCCAATAAAGGATTTTTAATTTTTTTATGTAGTTTGTTTGTAAACAGAATATTTGTAACTCTGAAAAAAATTGAGCAATGGATATAGCATGTTGCTCACTGGCATATCCTGGAGTAAAATCTGGTTCTTCTGAATCCTGCTAGAACAAATGGTTAAAGATGCTATGAGATAACTAAGAACTTTACCTGCTTCAAAATGATTTGGAAGAAGCGCTTTGGAATTCATGCACATTGAAACTTGAAAACAAAAGACATGTTTTAATAAAAAGTAAAAAGGTATTATGCCGAAGCAAATTGTGAAACACTTCTTCCAAATAACTTTTGAAGCACTGAACTACCTTAATGATGAATCCCTTTCACAACTTAAATAAAGGAGTAAAAATGGATTTCCAAGTTTATTGACTCATCTAAAAGAACGTTTTGCTTATGCGACTAACATTTTTTTAACCAAGAATCTATCCCAAGGTTTTCAAATGATCCTTTCATTTCCTGATTCTACTATTAAAGTTAAATATTACATATGCCTACTCTATAAAATGCATACCATCAGAAGCCCCCTGCTACTTTCACACTCCAACATGGTCCATTTCCTTCATGGATGCCTGGCTTTTTGCAGGTTCTTTTTATTCTGCTACCATCATTACCTTTTCCTTCTTTTTAAACTCACAAGTATTATATGCCTGGCTTCAATTAAATTAATAACAAGCAGGTAGAAATGCTATATACAGTATAGAGTACCATTCAGAAAAATCTTCTATGATGTGGACAGCTATACAAAAAGCTTGCGGGGGAAAAGAGGTCAGGAAACTAGATGGCAAACAAAGAAGCAGCTTTAAATAATAAGAGAGCCAGTTTGGTCTGCTGATAGTCATCAGGCTAGAAAATAGGAGATTGTGAGTTCTAGTCCCTGTTTAGCCATGAAAGTTGGCTTCGGCTGGTCACTGTCTCTCTTTCCTTCCTTCTCTATTTTGGGAAAATAGGAGGAGGAAGGAATATTGGATATGTTTGCTGCCTTGAGTTATTTATAAAAACAATAAAGGAAATGCATGAATGAATAACTCAATCAATCAATTCTGATCCATGATTACCAAACTCCAGCTGCTGAAGGTCATGGTCAATGCTGGGAGTCCTCCATTCTGTCATGTTGTATTTCCTAGTACTGGCTGGAGCCAGAAAGGAGGGTAGAAGGGAGTCACACGGTGGCAGTAATTCCTTGCACATGTCTGGGTGAATTAACTGCGTTTTCTCAGTCAGATCCTCACATGGCAATGGAGGTCTAGGGCTTCTGGACAACAACTTTTGGCTATCCGGCAGTTCAGGTATGGATAACAATAGTTCTGTGAGAATAGCTTTCTCTGTGGACTGCAAACATCTAGGTTCTCTGTATTCACCGTTCCAGGAACTCTTCAGTCCTCCCACTACAAACCAAAAGCACACATAGGAAAATCTATGATAAAAACACCTTGGGAGCACTGGGATCCCTGTTCAACCACCAGCATGCATTTAACACAAGGTAAGATGCTTCCAAAGTTTCAGATGATATATCTAGATGTTCTTAGTTCTTCTAAGTCTCCTGTAGCAATGCATTATGAAGAAGTAAAATATAAATACATTCTATAATATAGTTATAAAATGATGACTACTCTGACATAGTTTTCAGTTTCTATAGCAGAATAATGTTTTATTATATTTTCAAACAAAACAAAACCAGAAGGCCGTAAATAGTACATCACTTTTGTCTTAATGACATAGCATATCCAGATGGAAATCAGGAGTGAGTTTGACTATTCATTTCAGTCCTGTATCACTAAGCTCAGAAAGACTCCTGGAGCATACTGCTTTCTAGAATACTACCAAAGTTGTTGCCAATAGGAACAATTGGGAAGGTTGTTCCACAGGTGTAGACCACTACCATGTGCTAAATCATTAAGTGCTTTTATCAGGGCAAATGCAGGTCTTTGATTTGTAGCCGGAAGCCTGCTGATAATCAGTCCCATGCTTACAGTACAGGAATTTCTCAACTATAATGGTTCTTATTTGCCAGCTTGAAGGAGACTTTATCTTGATCTGCTTTATTAACCAGCCACACAGAATGACTGTTTTTAGCAGTACTCAGTAATACATCATCTTTTCACTAATATGCAACTTCAGAATTTTGCACTCATGGATATGAGGCCAGAGAGAATTCTGCCCTTTTTAAAAAAAAGATATCTAACCAAAGTGGTGACCTACTAAAAGAATGAAAAGAATATTTGAACTGTCTGGAAAAGTATGTGACCAGTGTAGGAGAAGGATTGGCAGAGCCAGACAGAGAGGTAAAACAAGGGCTTAGTTTAGAGTCATTATGTAGTTATAAATAAGCTAAGTCCAACCCTCTTTGAACCTAATCTAGTTCTAACCTGGTGCTGATTGTTAGTTGAGAGGATTCCTGTGGATAAGCTTTTAGCAATAAATCAGTAAAATTGAACCTTTACATGTGAACCTGGTTTTCATGCATAACACTAGTGAAGGCAGTCAAATTCATTTACAGACAATGCTTGTCCTGGGACATGATGTGTACTTTTCCTTTCTTCCAATTTATACCACACAAGTAACTAAATAAAACCTGACTTCCATGTTTTCTCTTGCACAACCAAATGTGAAAAATAATTCATAGAAACAACATAAAGAGAAATGTCAGGAACAAATAAAAGAGCAAGGTTTTGTCAGGAGACTGTGTGGACAAATGCAAGAAAGGAAGAAATTGCGAGCCAGGTGCATGTTCAGACGGACAAAGCAATCTCACCTTGCTTAAGTGCTGTGCAGGTTTTCTTCCTTAGCTCTGCTGCAGAAGCTCGTTTTGTAGGGTCTTTCTCAAGGCCAGAGGTAATGACCTGAACAGTGGATGGGTGACAGGAGGGAGGAATTTCTCTCAGAGGGGGTAGTTCTTTGGCTATCTGCAATGGAGAGACGCAGGAAAATGGATACCGATCAAAAGCAATCGGAAAGCTACAGGCCTACACATAGGAACTATTTAACACACAATGACAACTACTACTGTATATATATGAAATAGAAATCAATTCCTTACTTTTTTGAAAACAAGGCATAGACAATATGTGACAGACAACTGCAATACAGGCAAAACCCCTCAATATTCTGATACAAAAACTATTAATGTGCATAGAAATTCTACCAGGCACACGCTGTAAACTGACAAGTTGCCTTAAAGGCAATACTCAAAAGGACAAAATATTGAGGGGCTTGCAAATAAGGCCAGTGCTATCCAAATATAATTTGATGTCTGAGATGGATAGAAATTTTGTTTGCTCACTGGACATTTGCCCAGCTCTTAACTCCAAGCATACTATATTTCATCAGACTGAACTAAGACAAAAATTAGAATCCTTTTAGGCCCCAGAGAAAAGATGGAATAATTATATTCCATTATATTATATATAATTATATATTAAGCTTTGAAAAGCTTAAAGGTTTTACACTACATTTCAATTGTTTAGAACATAGAATAGAGTTGGAAGGGAACTTTTTGCTTGAGCAGGAGACCCTATACCATTTTAGATAAATAATTGTACAGTCTCCTTTTGAAAGCTTCCAGTGATGGAGCATCCACAACTTCTGAAGGCAAGTTGTTCCATTAGTTGATTGCTCTCAGCATTAGGAAATTTCTCCTTAATTCTAGGATGCTTATCTCCTTGGTTAGTTTCCATCCTTGTTTCTTGTCTGACCTTTTGATGCTTTGGAAAACAGTTTGAGCCCCCCCCCTTTGTAGGAGCCCCTCAAATATTGGAACAGTGCTGTGTGTCCCCTAGTGCTCCTTTTCACTAAACTAGACATGTCTAATTCCTGTAACCATTCTTCATATGTTTTAGCTTCCAGTTCTGTAATCATTAAAACAATGTTCTTTTGCATTTAGAAGAGCCAACTTTAACCTAAATAGTGTTTTATGCACCAAAATTTATATAAGCAGTAGATACAACTTGCATCTAGAATCCACACTAAACTTCTCAAATATAGGTCTTTGTATAGGAGCTAATTCCTGAAACTACTCTATACTAAAGATTCAAAGAAAACCATCTTGCTGTGCATTTTCTTCCTCATAGCCCCCCTTTTAAAAAAAATTACATTTATATGCTGCCCTTCTCTGAAGACTCAGGGTGGCTTACAATTTTTGGGACACAACCCAATGCGCTTAGCAATAGCCTTCATTCCATTGTATATGCCTGCTTATTACTAGGGCTTCCCCCCCTCCCCCAGCAGCATTTTTACAAAGTCAGCTTATTGCCAGCAACAATCTTGGGTCCTCACTTTACCTACCCCAAGAGGATGGAAGGCTGAGTCAACCTTGAGCCTGGTGGGATTCAAGCCTGCTCTAATTGCAGACAGCTGGAACTAAGTTCTAGGCGTTTAACAGCCTGCACCACCAAGGCCCTTCAGCTTCTGAATGATCATTTCTATATGTATTGAATACTATGTTATGTTTCAGAACTTAATAAGCTTACTTCATGTTTGTGCTTTATCTTCCATTACAAATGCAAACTGATTTACAAAAGGTCTCATTGTTTTAATTAAAATTCAGCTTCAGGTAAATGAGACCAGAATTGCAGTCTAAATGTCATCATCACCCATCCTTTCTTGCAGATTCTATGTAGACTTAAGTTGGCACATACTCATTTTCTACAAATACCTTATTTATTTAAGAGAAAAATGACCCTGAATTTAAAATGTTTCCCTCAGAATAAAGCATCCATATACCATTTTCTCTCACAAGCTCCTCACAAAGAACTATATACAAAAAATGTAAAAATTAAATACAAAAATGAAAGGAAAAATAGAAAACAAGAAGAGAAGCAGGTGGAGATGAGGGAAGGGAAGAGGTAACTAGACAAAAATAGAAGGAAGAAAAAAGTCCTATTTAAAAATCACAAAAATGGGTCATGGAACAAATGACAACATTCAATACACCACAGTAAAATAGTTAGCATTAAGCTATTATTCTACAAAACTAAGTACCTAACAGAGCATGATAGGGCTGGTACAACCCATGAACAACCTGCCCCATCCACCTATTCTCAAATATTGTATGTATGTATGTGTGTGTGTGTGTGTGTGTGTGTGTGTATATAATATAATATATCAGGTGGAACATATATGTAATATAACAACTGAAACAATTTTGAGATATTTATAAATTATTGAAGGTATTTATTTGGAATTGGATAAGCCGTAGCCACAATATCATTACAATTCTATATTTCTTAATTGCTTTCTATCAGTGAATCCTTATGGAATATCAATCCTCCAGAATTATAGACAAAAATGGTTTCAGAATGAATCAGAAACCCCTTTTTATAGACTGTTGTTCATTTTGAACTTATCACTATGATAAGGATCTTACCACTTAACAAATATTGCTGATTTTTTTTGCTAAAAGGTACGAGCAAATGACTTTTATCATCAAACAACTAGTCAGAACTCAGATTGCATATTTCGGTATAAACTGCAAATTCTAGAGATCTGAAAAATTGAAGTTATCCGGAGGTGGGACTTATAACTTCTTGAGAGCAACAGTTAATCTAAAATAAGTGCATTGTGTTGAATGGTAAACTTTTGGGATTTTAAACTACCCAACAAAAATACGTATTTACTAACAAAAGATACATTTCTTAGATTGGTTGAGAACACTAAGCATTTCATGCCACAATTATCTGTTTTGTCTTTCAGATAAATGAACCAACAATTTACCCATTTACTAATGTGTCACTTACTTTGAGGCACAGAGGATGATTATAGTACTTAATCCAAGGATGGTACCCATTCAGTAGGTGCAGCATCATACAGCAACTACTCCAGATGTCTATCTTGAAATCACAGTGCTTTCCCATTATGATTTCAGGAGCCAAGTGGGTCTCAGTGCCTGGGACATAATCCCCTAAAAGTGGAATAGAGGAAACTGGTTCTTTACGGTCCTGCTGGGCCCTAAACAAGCCGCCCTGCTGAGACATTCTTAAACTAATAAAGACTAGCCTAACAGCCCTTCACTGTAGAAGACCAGACGCCACACACACACAAAAAGATTGGTATTAGAGTATTACAATTGAGAGGCAAGGCAAGGATTCAGAAATTTTGAGTTCACATTCATGCTGGTTGGAAACACTCTGGAGAGGAGTATCACTTGGGAAGTAGGGGTACCCAAAATGTTTTGAATTCACAAAGTTTCAAGTCTGAAAGAGGTATTTTAGAGCCAAACAATCAGCCATTTCATTCTCAAAACAATTCTGGAACAGTTGGAACAGCCTCTTCCAAACTTGAAATAGAGCATTTGTAACTTGAACAGTTTTACATTCAAAATCTGTTACAAACTTCTCTTGGGAAAGTTATACTGTAATCTCTAGAATTATCTTACAATGTGATTGCAATGTATAATAGCTTCAAACAATGGAAGATCAAAAAATAAATGATGGTAAGTACAGGAAAGATATAAGAATATATTGTACTTACTACAGACATTAACTTACAGATAAATAGTTTCATCCCAAAAACATAGTTACTTATATTGTGGGCTGAGAGCGACTGGACTAAACTCACCCAACTGGCTTTTATGTCTAAGCTGGGTCTAGAATTCCCAGGCTCCTAATTTCTAGCTTAGTGCCTTAAGTAGTAAACCACTGTACTGGTAAATATCAAAAGCTAATACTTTCTGCAATTCATCTACTAAAAAAAGTATACAGATAATCCTCGGCATAATGGAGCCTGTCATTACAGCGGAAGGTTGGGAGGGCGTTAGATGAACCATCTCAGTTAACAAGTCTCCATCCCTGCTCCCCCCAACGCATTTGTTAAATGTTGGTTGTTAAGTGGAATAAGGGGTGCCTCAGGAATGGGAAAAATCCTGAGGGCCTAGTGCAGGCATAAGTCCACTTGTCTCCAGCCTCTTAAGACCTCCCCCAACCCCATGCACCTCTTCCCATCTTTTGGGATCCCCACAGTTCCTTGGGTCTCCTCCCCACCCCCTCCCTGTCACTGATTGCTCATCTACCTTTTCAAGATCTCCAGAGTTCAAGAGGTTGAGGTAGGGAAGGATGACAGCTCATCCATTGCTGTGTCATGTGGCGTAATTCCACAAGCAGCAGTCTTTTTGTGAGATGCTGGTGAAGCTCTTGGCTTTCCTTTCCTTGGTAGCCTTAATCTTCCTTCCCAGGGTTTTAGTATATGTTGCTAAACTTTTTTGGGGGGGTGGGGGAAGAACGCCAGGTCTTTCAAGATAAAATCCTTTTTGCTTTTCCTTCCTCGCTAGCCTTAGCTTTCGTTCCCAAGGCATGAGGACTATCAAAGCAAAGAGGATTTTATCTCCTAGGAAACATATAAATAAGTTTATATTACCTAGGATTTTTTGATGTAATTTTATTTTTTTCTCCATTTTGAGGCAATTTTCTTTTCTGGTATAAAGTACCCACAGTAGGTCAATTTGCATAATATATACAGTTGTTGGGTACATATAAATGGGCAGAAGATAGTTTGCATATGTTATCATATAACGTTTTAAAAAATAGATAATGCCCTAAAAATTATGCCTAAAATATTGAGTCAGGGATAAAGATATATCCTCATATCTGATGCTAGAAGATAGTGAGACAGACACCTCTTAGTTATTTATTTTCAGGGCTGAGTTGCATATTTAGAACACAAAGGAAAGAGCAGTCCAATGCTTGTACATCAACAGTCTCTTCAGGACCAGCCATAGGTTACCTGTCATTAAATAGTTCCTTATGCCATCTGGATGAAGTTGAACTGCATGACCAAAATCACAGAGAGCAACATGGCTTCTGTCACCAGATAAAAGGACATTGTCAGCTGCCAAAAGAAAATTGCAAAGTTTTCAGGCCATCAATATCTATATATAATATTGTCACAAGACCACCTAGTTCTCCTCCTTAGGTGCTCCCCTGACATTTTGACTATTACTCGGGACCAGAAGTGCAGATTTACATGATTAAATGTTCCTCCATAGAAATTATAATATGAGATAAATTAACATCTCAGGCAGAAGACACCCTCTCCCTCATACTTAGTTTTCTATATGAAAGGAGACCGCCAGAACATTTACATAATCTTCTATTGAAGTCAAAGAGAAGTTGACTAATTCACATCTCCTCCCATTTGCCAAAACTGCAGCAATTAATGTCATTTTGAGCAAATTCTCTGCTACTTGGAATTGGCTGTTTAATGATGATCTTACCTTTTACATCTCCATGGAGAATGTTGTGGGCGTGAAGATATTCCAAGGCCTCTAGTGTTTGGCTGAGATAATCAAGAGCTCTGTCCTCAGGTAAGTATCCACACTGCTTAACTAGCTGGCCCAGTGACCCACCTAGAAGGAAAAATTCCCATCACTCAGAGATAATTATTCCTGTTATTGGCCAATCGCCAAGAAGTGCATTAGCTTCTTCAGTCTATAGAAAAAATATCATGTGGCTTCACAGTCAAGAAATCTGCAATCGTGGATCCTATAGTTAAAGAACAATAATGTACAAATAAGATACAGTACCAACAATTTAAAAAGTCCATGGGGCTCATGAACTGCAAGTTGGACACACTAGCGTTAGAGCTTCTCGATATGTAATCTAATATATATTTTTACAATGGCTAAGCAGATGGCTATGGGGAAGCAAGGAAGACTATAAAAGGAAGAAGTTAATATTCAGGAGGTTTTTCTTTTTCTGTTCAATCATGTTTGATTCTCAGAGACTACCTGAACAAGTCCCTGCAGTTTTCAGAAGTGGTTTGCCATTGACTTCCTTCTGGGGCTGGGAGAAAGCCAGCCGGCTTAGTGTCAAAGGCAAAACTAGAACTCACAATCTCCCACTGTGAGTTCAACCACTGGACCAACAGGCTCTCACAAATATTTAGTTATCCTCTACTAAAAATAGAAAATACTTATCACAAATTAAAAAAGGAATTAACTAAGTTGGGAAACAGTTGTGATCCTTGGCTTTTAGGAAATAAAATGAAATAAAGCATAAATTGACAGCTGGAGAAAACTAGGCAAGATCAGATCAGGAAAGAAATTCTGCTTCTCTGCTAAAAATTTTATAGCATTTTATATTCATAGGACCATTAAACCCAGAGTATTAAAATTTCATTATACCTTAACATGATGAACAAGTAAGGCTCAAATAATATTAAAAAAGAAGAAAAAAGGAAGCAAGTCTAAGATTGGAGGAAGTGGAGGGTCAGAAATAGGGTTTGAAGAAAAGTATTCCATCAAGTTTCAGTTCCATATCCCATGACCACATCAGGCAACATTTAATGTTTAAATGTTGCAGAAGCAATTGCCCCCAAATTTAAATTGACTAAATTATAATTCCGCTTCACTTCTAGTCACTCAATTTATTTTTGCCCCTGTAATAATCTGTGATTCCTATTGTTCATGATATTGCTAATATCTTTTCTCTGTTCTTGATCACCTACCTTCCATCAGTTTCATGAAGATAGTAACCCACTGGCCTTCTTTCACTGCTCCATATAGTGGGAGGACTTTGGCATGTGTCACTCCAACACATGTTGACAACTCTTCTGCACGAAAGTGTTCAACTTGTACCTAGAAAGAGAAGTATGAGGTAGAAAGGTTCAAACAATATTGGCTTTAAGTAGAAAAATAATGGCTATTGTATACAATTAGAATAAACCAAGACTACGTAGTCCAATATCTTGTTTCTTCAAATGAATTAAGTGTGAGTTGAATGGGGAAAGAAACTCACAAGGGAAGTTCAGGGCACATCTGAGAAAGGAGATGAGCATATTGGGGTATTTGGATTTCTTATCTATAAGGAAATTGAGAGGCAAACAGAATGCTTGATAGCCTATACTAACCTTAATTAAAAACGATCATGATTCTCAGCTGCTTAAATGAAGAAGAGATGAGAAAGAGAGTCAGAAAAAATTGAAATAGAAGAGACAGATCCTAACAAAATTTTATAAAGAAAATTATGGTAACAAATAAAGCTAAAAGCGAAACTGGCAGAAAAAGAAGCAAAACCAAATTAAAATGGATTAAAAAACAAGACGAGTAAGCAATGAACCAAGAAAACATTCAGGCTCATGATAATTCTAAAGTAACTGAGAAAAAGAACTGCAATCTTTTGAGAGAGAAAAAGACTTTGGAAAATGGGAAGTTGAGGAAGAAATTGAATTTCACAAACTCATTGAGATTCCTGAGTCATAAGTATCTACAAAACCCAGTGGGATAAGTTAATTATTAAAACAGGACTTGGTTCATACACATTGTTAAAGCAAATTTATTTTTGCTGTTGTTTAGTGTGGCAAAGCAATCACTTAATTTCCCTCTATCTCTTCTAGAATCTGAATATCTCAAATATTTTAGTAAACATTTTAGCAATTATAAAGCAATAATAAAACTTTACTTCCCCGTGTTATCAGATAACATTCCACACAAATTGTTTGCACAAACAAGAATCATGAATCTTCTCTGTGATCTTCCACAACTGTTAACACAAACTAAACAAGCTTACTTCTCTTCCTAGACTAACCCTTTGCTGATTTTTCCCTTCCACTCAGTTGTAGAGAAAAGCAGTGTATTTAGAAGTGACTGCTGCAATGCCAACCATTTCTCTCTGGGTATTCCCATCCTCCAGAACTAGTGTTGTAACAGTACTTAAATATTGCTAGTTGCACTACTTAGATGCTCTTCCCATCTGCTTACTCCCAGTGCTTGACAGTACTGTTGAGAAAAGCCCCAATCCAAATGAAAAAACAAAGAAACAACCAGCCCAGGTACTTAATCAAGTTTAGTACATGTATTGCTCAGCTCATATAGCACATAATACCTGAATTCATTGCATTTTATCAAACAAACAGTAAGTAGCAATTAGAAATAGCAAATCAGCTACAGTAGTAAAATGACTGAGGATTGTTATCAGTCCCTTATAGTATGTTCGTCCCAAGCTAGTTTACTGTCCTGATTTGCAGTAGAGAATGCTGTGTCACCACCAGTACTGAAACCAAACTGATAGATTATGAAAAGGGGCAATTTTATCCATCATCTGAGTCAACAAGATATATTTTATTGGTGTCAAGATTGAACCCCTTTGCTCTTTTCGAATTTATCTCTATTCAACTTGCCAAGGGTGGAATGGAGTGTTGAGAATTTGGACACGGACCGTGTGAGCTTGGAAACCATCAAATTCATGACTGCAGGTGTTTGAGAAGAAGGTGGACTCTTCCCATAACAAAAAGCCATCTCATAATTGGACAATGTGATCACCCAATGGTGGGGAGAAAGGGAAGGTATTGTTTAACTAGGCAAGCATTTATGTGGAAAAAAACAGAGCTGGTTTTGATTCTTCAGCACCAAAATGATGTATCCAATAAAGTTTTACTTTTGGAAATTCAAAACTTCCAAGAGTGTTTACTTGTTTTGGGCACGTTAGTCGGACAGTTGACATTTCATCCCACTGAGGCTGCATTTTCAACATTGAAGTTACAGAAAGCAGCATAAGAAAAAACACAAAGATCCTGGCATAAGCAGAAATTGATATAAAAATATGGCTAGTGCCAAAAAGAATAAGGAGCAAGGAATTTTTTTGGGGGGGGGGAGAGAGAGGCAAACAAGAGCAGTTTAAATTGAAAAGTGTTTATTTTTAATTGCTTTGACCTCACATATCTGTGGCCTGCTAAACAGATAAGAAAGACAAGCAAGAACAAACCAATATTGTACTTTGATATAGTATATGTTCTCATTGAAACAAGCTGAAGGCACATTGTGCCTTCAATTAAAAAATAAGCTAAATGTATCCTAGTAGTTTTTGTATTAATAAAGCTAAATATTCTTTTTCCAGCTTGTTTTCTTCAACCCAGACATTAAAATACAGTCTGCGCCTAGTTACAGACAGGAGAAAAGCTAAAATGAGAGCTGATTATATATAGTCTGGTAAAACAAAAAGTCTGTAAAAGAGAATAACTGCTAAAGAGAAGGAAAATATTAGTCATTAACATGCTAGTTGCTGGTAATTGTTGGATCAGAGAATGAAACAAAGAATGGAAATTTAGAGCATAGAGGAAAAAGGGAATTACAAATAACAAGCCTCAGGATTTCTGCACACAGACGCTTCAGATAAAATTTCAGGCATCTGAGCTTCCCAACGTGTTAATTTAGCTCCCCCCTGTGTCTTAAACATAATGCCAGCATTAAACATAAGAGCCTAAAAACACATGATGCATTAAAAGGAGGAAGTCTAGATAGCTGCTGAAGATGCCACCAAAGCACACTGTGTCACAAAAAGTAGTAGATACCTACAAATCACACCTCTAGCTAGTAGCTTAAAGCTACAGCTGTCTAATAAAACTTATGCTCTCACACCATACCTCATACTAAAATATAGAGATTGGTGGTATTTTTAAGACTAATACTTTAATTACATCATGAGCAGCTGTGGCTGGAGCCCATTCATTGGATGAGGAGTAACCCATGACTACATCTATATTGTAAAGGAAGTAAGCAAGACAAATTGCCAGGATTCAGTGATCAGATTAAAGAAACTTATACTATTATTAATATCTGACCCTGTTAAAAATTCTACAAATGATTTCTGCCGTGCAAGAAAGCAGCTAAGATCGCCTCCGCAGGACACTATTTTGGCTGCTACACAAGAGTGATCCTTCCCTGGCAGCCTGTTACACCCACAGCCAGCTGGAGATTCCGCTGTTTGGTGTCACCATGGCAACGACTTCTGCCGTGACCTTGAGGATGTGACAAACAAGTTTCAGCAAAGCATCACTGCTGTGACTGCTCCAGCCTTTAGCAGTTCCACTGAAAAGGGAAGCAACTTTCATTTCCTCTTTTTGATGCTGCTTTCCCTCCCTTGGAGGCAACAGATTTGCATAATGTACCACTGTACCTTTTTGGCTGCGCACTGAAAGCCCGTCTGCTTGTCCTCCATTTTATACACTTCTCCAAAAGAGCCCGTGCCGAGCAAACCTTGAGATTTAGTCCAGTGAACCTCTTCTCGGTACTCATAATCGACTGCTTTGAGTTTCTGCAGATTAGCAACCAGGAAACAAAAAAGGGAAAGAGGCCTTGAAAAGATGATGAATGAATTGACTGTGCCAAAATTATCGTCAAGAACACGAAAAAAAAAAAACATTTCAGCGCTTGCCCTTTAAAGCCAAATTATCCTACCATTAGTTCACATTTACTGATTCTTCTCTATCCTTGAGCCTTAGAAATTTACTTTGAACAGAATTCCTTTTGTTTAATTTTTTTTGGAAGACTAGCTCTCCCCAATTCAGTATGTGCTCTCTTTCTCTCTAACTGCAATTCACATAATAGCTGTTCTAGTTTAAATGCCCAGAATCTGCAGTGAGAAAGTTGGATAGTTTCTGCACTAATGAATTTATGTAATGCTTTCCAACATTACTGAAACTAGTGATCATCTCCTTTTCTGTTGGCAATAAATTTCATTAAAAAAATAACAAATGCTATATTATTATATACTTCCTCCTGCCTGTCCAGAATCTAGAACCAGTCTATCTACCCAAATGTCCAGCTTTATTATTGGGAGCCAAATATTAAGCCATAGTTTGTTGAATAAGAATGCTCTAGTTCTCACATAAATCTTAAAAACAGCACCTGCATTTCAATACCAAAATCAAATGAAGCTATTATGGCATGTTGTGTGAATCACCAATGACTGTACACATATAGACTGGGTGAAAGTACACATATAGCCTGGGTGAAATCAGGCTCAATAGCAGTAACTGTAAGAGGGATCTTGGAGTCTTAGTAGACAACCAGCTAAATATGAGCCAGCAGTGTGCAGCAGCAGCCAAAAAAGCTAATGCAATCCTAAATTGCATTAACAGAGGGATACAATCAAGATCAAGTGAGGTACTAATAACACTCTATAAAGCCTTAGTAAGACCACATCTAGAGTACTGCATCCAGTTTTGGTCACCACACTATAAAAAAGATGTTGAGACTCTAGAAAAAGTACAGAGAAGAGCAACCAGGATGATTAGGGGACTGGAGACTAAAACATGAAGAACGGTTACAGGAACTGGGCCTGGCTAGTCTAGTGAAGAGAAGGACCAGGGGAGACATGATAGCAGTCTTCTAATATTTGTGGGGCTGCCACAGAGAGGAAGGGGTCAAGCTATTTTCTAAAACACCTGTAGGCCAGACAAGGAATAATAGATGGAAACAGAACAAGGAGAGATTTAACCTGGAAATAAGGAGAAACTTTCTGACAGTGAGAACAATCAACCAATGGAACACTTTGCCCTTGGAAGTTGTGGGAGCGCCATCACTTGAGACCTTCAAGAAGAAATTGGACTGCCATTTGTCAGAAATGGTGTAGGGTCTCCCGCTCGGGCAGGGGCTTGGACTGGATGACCCATCAGGTCCCTTCCAACTCTGATTATCTGTTATCTGTTATCTGACTGCATCTACTGTGGATTGTTGAGTAAGCCACAATAATATGGATTTATATATGCTAAATGATAAACTATGAGTTTATAAAGAGCTGCAACTTCGTTCACACATCATACTGTGGTAAATGAAAACCAAACACATTAAGGTTTAACATAAAGTGAACTCAACAATTTCTTCTGGTAATATTCAAACATGAACAAGTAGGATGGGATGGATAAAATGTTTCTATTTCAAAAAAGGACCCTACTTCTTCCCATATGAATTCTTTCATTGAAAATAACTCATTAAAATGAACTTTCACGCTAAGATCATAATAGTCATTCCTTGGTTATACCAGCACAAGACATAAGAAATAGAGATTTGAATGTGCCCATTGTTTGTTAAAAGCTCAATTTCTTTAGAAAGCTAGCCCATTGGAGAGGAAAACTGCAGTCTCATCTTCTTTCTGGGCCAGATTTTTAGTAGTTTCCCCATTTAAGGAAATATAGAAAGATACAACGCCCCTGCCCCACGCAGGTTCAAATATTTTAATTCAAATGTCCTCTGTCATGTAATGCTTTTATGTTTTGTCTTTGACCAAGTTGTTTATAGGAATATGGTTCCAGGTGATGATATCTATCTTTACTTTGTATAATACACCATGACCTATCAAAAAGTATGCAATTGGTATCCTGTTAACAGTTTTCAAAAGCTCACCTCTGTAAGCAACACTCCTTCATTTTCATTAATTTCCTGTAGGCACACTTTTGAACTTGATCCATCTTTCCAAGTCTTGGCCAAACAAGCTAGGTTTTTTGGTTCTCCAAGAATAACATTTCCCTTCAATGCATCTACTAGAAATTCATCCATAGAAAAAGTATCTGAAGTATTTTTTGCAGACTGATGACATTTGGAAAAGCTATGTGCCAGGTTCAAGTCTGAAAGGTAACATTCATCATCCACATTTGAAAGATCATCAAAAAGATAAGTCTTCAGAGGGCCAGGTTTCAAAGCAGGAAGCAAATAGCTCCGGCCATACAAATAAGGAGGAAATTTGTTTGAAGGACAGGGATGCACAGTCTCCAATTGGGAGCCCAAATTGTCCTGTGTATAGGATTTCCAAACATGACTCAAGCACTGAGCAGGGCTGATCAACTTATGTAACTCTAGCTTTGCTTGGTTCTTTATCATGTGCAACTTGCTAGTAGATAAAACTTGGCTTGGTTTCTCAAAGGAACTGAAATCAGAACCGAAATCCTTACATAGTTCTGAATGCCATGAAGTGATATTGAAGAGGGTGCCCAAATGAGAGTCATCTTCCTGGAAGAAAAATGAACTAGTTAGCTACCCAGCTAACCAATAGGATTGCACTCTAAACCCCACCAATAATTAGGAAAGCTATTTTCTCACTGTCAGATTCCAATTACTTAAAAGCAAAATAACTAAAAGCTGGGAACCATGGACATGAATTTCTAACATTTCAGAGGAATGATTTTACATGAAATTTATCTATAAATAAATTTGAGCCAATAACCTATACATAACCCTGGACTCATAATCATTCCTTTAATAATGGTTTGATGTTACAATGAGTTTGGAAAAAGTAATTTATAATGTGTATTTTCACTTATGACAGTTGTATCAACCGATCACAGTTTGGGCTCTTGGCTCTTTACCACCATTTGCAGTGTTTGCAGTGACATGATTGTTAGTGTTTTTATCCATTTCTAGCAAAAATGCCCACTGGGGAAGCTGGATTAACTTAATGACCACGTGATTAGCTTAATGGCTACTGTAAAAATAATAAACTCACATCCGAGTCAATTTATGATTACAACAATATACAATGGAAATTCCAGTCCCGTAAGTCAAGGACTACCTGTATTTAGAATTATGAATATGTAATCCACTCTATTTTTGAATATTATTAATACAGAGAGTTCCACAATTTCTGGCTGGCTTTTATAAATATAAGCTCTGTTTGACCAACACTAGAACACTTTTTTATAAGACACCCTTCCTGCATTGGGTTTAGTTAATGCTGTATCACTATCAAAAAGCAACCAAGAGACATCTTTGAAACTTTTCTAAATCTGAAGAAAGGAAGGATGGTGGAAAATTGCTGGTTTGGGCCTAATTTGCTAAGGCTTCCTGGGTGCTGTCATCATGGGATAGCCAAACACATTTGCTTATTGGACAAGTTTTGGAATTATCTTCAGAACTTAAGACGCAAGGTGGTTGCTTATCAGATGTAGTAATGGGGTACACAGTGTGCTTCATGACAACTCATATTTAACAACTTATTGAATTAGGGAAAAGATTTCAGTGCTTTTGAAATAGAAGAGTGGAATAAAAGTATCATAAATAAAAATATTTATGTATTTATCCACTCTAGTGTGCTGGATCTCAATTTCAGTATTGTTTTGGAATTAAAGTCCTAATTGTTTCAGACAAGATAAATTACAAAAAAGTGGCCTAAGATCATACTGCTAAGCTATCATTAGCGATCTCTGTCCTCTTTTGTATTGTCATCATGTCATCTAATGTAGATTGTAATTTTAAAAATTTCCCCCCAAAATTGTTCATAATCTCCTTGTTTCATAACACATTTTGCAACAGGACAGATTTCTTAAAGGTGAAAAATGAGCTGTTGCTCATTTGTACATTGTTAATTCAACTACAATCACATATATGCCTCTGAGAAAGAAAATAGGCACTGCTGTGGTTAAATTCCATTGTGTCCATCATTAAAGCTATACACAAACATGATTTGAGGCAGTGTAGAATATGCCCTACCTGCACAGGTATAGGTACACAGCTCTCCTGCTCTGGAGTCCTTGGCTTTCGAATTAGGGAGGCTGCTCTTTTTGGTGTTTTAAGGGAGGACTTTCTCTTTCGCTGTTTCTTCCGGGATTTGCCGCGATGTAAGGCCTTCCAGGAACCTGGAGCCATTTTTCCTTCGGTTGCATGAGCCACATTATTGGGGATTTGATCAAGGCTGCAAGACCGGCTGACAGAAAGTAGTATTACAGATATATTATAGCTTAACTCACAAAAACCATAGCCATTTAGCAGATCTGAAAGTTACACACTAAGATCTTGAGAACATTTGGAGTAATCGTAAGTTCTCAAACTAAAGAATGAATTCATTTGTGAAAAATCCTTTTTAATCTTGTAATATCCTTCATCTTCAATTTCCAATAAAATATGTGTGTGAATGTGTATGTGTGTGTGTGTGCATGCGCACACATGCACACACACAGAGTAGTATATCTTTTAATGTGACAACACTGAAGAAATGACACTTGGCTACAATGTAAAGTAGTGAGCATACAGCTTGTGTAACAGTGAAAATGTGCTGCCCCCTCAAAATAACGCAACACACAGCCACTAATGTCTAAACCCCTGGCAAGAAAAGTGAGTACACCTCTAAGTGATAATGTCCAAATTGGGCCCAAAATGTCAATATTTTGTATGGCTGCCATTATTTTCCAGCACTGCCTTAACCCTCTTGGGCATAGAGTTCTCCAGACCTTCACAGGTTGCCACTGGAATGTTCTTCCATTTCTCCATGATGACATCATGGAGCTGGTGGATGTTAGAGACCTTGCGCACTTCCACTTTCCATTTCAGGATGCCCCACAGATGCTCAATAGGGTTTGGGTCTGGAGACATGCTTGGCCAGTCTATCACCTTTACCTTCAGATTTTTTTAGCAAGGCAGTGGTCATTTTGGAGGTGAGTTTGGGGTCGTTATCATGTTGGAATACTGCCCTGTGGCCCACTCTCTGAAGGGAGGGGATCATGCTCTGCTTCCGTATATCACTGTACATGCTGGCATTCATGGTTCCCTCAATGAACTGTAGCTCCCCAGTGCCGGCGGCACTCATGCAGCCCCAGACCATGACATTCCCATCACCATGCTTGACTGTAGGCAAGACACACTTGTCTTTGTACTCCTCACCTGGTTGCTGCCACCCGCGCTTGACACCATCTAAACCAAATAAGTTTATCTTGGTCTCAGTGGACCACAAGACATGGTTCCAAAAATCTATATCCTTAGTCTGATTGTCTGCAGCAAACCGTTTGCAGGCTTTCTTGTGCATCATCTTTAGAAGAGGCTTCCTTCTGGGATGACAGCCCTGCAGACCAATTTGATGCAGCGTGTGGCATATGGCACAGCACTGTGTGTGTGGCACAGCACTGACAGGCTGACCCCCACCACTTCAACCTCTGCAGCAATGCTGGTGCACTCATATATCTATTTCCCAAACCCAACCTCTGGATATGACGCTGAGCATGGGCACTCAACTTCTTTGATTAACCATGGCGAAGCCTGCTCTGAGTGGAATCTGTCGTGTTAAACCACTGTATGGTCTTGGCCACCATGCTGCAACTCACTTTCAGGGTTCTGGCAATCTTCTTATAGCCTAGGCCATCCTTATGTAGAGCAACAATTCATTTTTTCAGATCCTCAGAGAGTTCATTGCTATGGGGTGCCATGTTGAACTTCCAGTGACCAGTATGAGAGAGTGAGAGTGATAACACCAAATTTAACACACCTGCTCCCCCTTCACACCTGAGACCTTGTAACACTAACAAGTCACATGACACCAGGGAGGGAAAAAGCTACTTGGGGTGAATTTGGACATTATCACTTAGGGGTGTACTCATTTTTGTTGCCAGCACATGGCTGTGTGTTGCGTTAGTTTGAAGGGAAAGCACATTTACACTGTTACACAAGTTGTATACTCACTATTTTACATTGTAGCCAAGTGTCATTTCTTCAGTGTTGTCACATGAAAAGTTATACTTAAATATTTACAAAATGTGTGGGGGGGTGTACTCCTGTGAGATACTGTGTGTGTGTGTGTGTGTGTGTGTGTGTGTGTGTGTGTGTGTAATTTTTAAATCATACATAGAAGCACTGTAGGCACATATTTTATCAGATGTTTCCTTGTCAACAATATTTTAATATGAGTGTCAAAAGTGAGGCAAAGTATTTAGCCTTATGAGAATGAAAGCAATGTCATGCCATGCCAGGCACTGGATTTATTTGCTCATAGCAATGCTGAAACATTCATTATATGAACTTTACTGATTAGACTTCCTGAATGATTGATATTTTGGGACAGTGAGGGCAAGAGGCAAACTTAGACATAACAGAAAAGAAAATGACTGAATAACAAGAAACAGAATACATGGGGTGGGGAGCTGTCCTACAAATATTTTATTCTGCTGGTATTATTGCTTCATGTCACAAACAAAATATTTTATTTTTTCAAAATACAAAACCCAAGGAGTCATGCAATGGCTTCCTTTCATACATAATATTATTTCCTCATCTTTTCCTTCTTTTAAAATATTCATTCTAAACTTTTATAATCACAGAATAATTTACTTGACTGTTGCTTATAAAATTTATAGCCTTAGCACTCGACTTTTGCTGAAAATCTGCAAGACCACTCTGTCGTTATCTCATAGGAACTAAGATCTTACGTAAATCATGCTACATCTGCAATGGTCTACAATGTGTCTTACCAGGAATATATACTTGCCAAGTCCTGACAATATCGAAAGAACAATTTAAAAGATAGCATTTTAAATAAAATTTTCTGTTACATAATGCAGAAAATTCTGAAGTATGAAACTTGGTAATTCTAGCACAATGGTTTGGATACCAGTCTACGGTAAAAAGTGGAATTCAGTGGAATACAATGGTTTCTGCTGAATGGGGTGTATGAATCAAAGCAGGCAAGATGGCAGTCATCAAAATATGCTTGAAGAGCCCCGCCCCTGACTATTTTGATGCTCCTCTGGGCCCCCAATGTGGATATGGATGTGGAATACTCTTTCCAACATGAAAGTACAAAGGATCCTCCTCTTTTTATGCAAGTGAATTGGGGGTAAGGAGCAGGGGAGGGCATTGTGGTTTTGCATTTTATGAAAGAGAACTTACCTATATCGTTTTGTGTGAACAATGAAAGGCCTCTCTGAATAAGTGGGACTGAACTCCTGGCTTATCTCACCTGAAGAAAGTTTTTTTAAAAAAGTTCAAATATGCCATAATGAATACCAAAATCACATACATTTACAGAATTCAGTTTCACTAAAGTGTGAAGATAATTACTATTATTGTGTTCAATTAATATCCATATTTCTGATCAAAGTATAGCAGTATTATGGAGAGAGTTAAAATATCAAGAAAACATAAAGGAAGATTGAAAATATATTCCAGAAGATTGAGAAGGGAAGGGAGTCAAATATTACATTAAAATAGTCAATCTAGAATCTAAAGAATAGCACAATTTGTTTCAAATATCCAATGGAAATCTGGACTTATCTATACATGTAATATCACAGTCATGGAGGAAATCTATTTGGTTTCTAGGAGTCAAAAACAAATTGATGGTAAATATCAATCAATTCAGATTACTTGTGAATTTAAGAGTACTGATCAACTGAGCATAGGAGAACACATGAGTCTTTTAGATATGCTTAAATTATATTAAAATCTCAGTTTATCAGATCTTAGTAAAGTGGACTTCAGGTGCAAGATCTGTTCAGCATTTTAACATGTAATGCCATGTTATGCATGCATTGAATTTCATTTGACATTAGTTGTTAGATAACAATTTATGTTTGTATATAACGGTATAACACATGTATACATTCCCTTTCAACATTTCACAAATATTCAAATATAGCAGATCCTCCTGTCCCCAGCACTCTGTTAAGTCAAGGGTTTATTGTAATTTTTACTCTAAGTATGTACTCTATGTCACTTACACTTTCAAAGTTAGAGGTTTCTATCAGAATTAAGACTCGGGATGACAGAGAGAGATGGAAATGCCAGGAGAAATGGAAAAGAAAAGTGAATTAAAAGCAGTTAACATTCAGGAAGCACTTCTTCCTTAATCATCATGGCATCATGGTATCCAACTGAATGTCCTTATGAAGACTGAAAATCTATTAGAAGGCTACCAATATCTTCTCAGAACAGAAAGTTATACTTCCATACATATTCTCATTGTCTCCCTCCCTCCTCCCCCCCCCCCTCTCTCACATACACACACACTTCACCTCTTCCTCCTTACTTACATTCTGCCTGGGCAATAATGGAGATTGAAGCTAAGCTCCCTTGTCCGCTGTCTTCCTTGGCAGTTCCTTTAGCAATCACATCATTCAGGATCTTCCATGATCCATGGAACATCTTTTTATCTGGATCCTCTACTTTGCAAATGCTGCTTTTCTTTTCATTCACTACTTCTTCAGGCCCTTTGCCCATTAGGAGATCCTTTGGAGATCCAGTAGCTGGATTTGTATGATCCTGGCAAGCTATTTCCATTACTGCCATCTCTTATTTTTGGTATGTTACTAAAAGACAAAGCCCAGGAAAAAAACATTTAGATGTCTATTTTTAAGCATTTGTTCTGGTAGAGTTTGTGGATACTGATGTCTACTCTTTCGATAATGGACATGAAAGGTGGGTTTTTTTGAAGAAAACATATTGTAGCAGAAAACAAAACACAATATCCAAGTGGCTACTTAGAAATTCCAAATCATCTTTTACAACACCCCCAAAAATAAAATTTCCTTTAAAAGCATAACCTTACATACACCTTTATTTTGCATCATCGAAAATGTATTTATAAAGCCTGTGTTTCTCACATAATTCTAATGTTGCCCAATTTCTCAAAGATAGACAATGTATAAATTGAAAACCACAGAAAAAGAACAATTATTGGGCAATAGAAAGTTGGTTACTTGTGCAGCAGACATAAGAACATCTAACAGCCCATAAGCAGCCCAATCCCAAACCTTGGGAAAGAGCTAAACCATATTTAAAGAACAGCAGGCTTGCAATTGTGCTAATCAAAGCATAAGGGGATGATGAAAAGAGTTTCCCAATCCAGGAACAGAAACTACTGGTGTGCAAGATGAATCTGTGAGCTTTGAGCAGGAGTCCATGAAAAACCTCAAATTGTACATCAGTTTCACCTGGGGAAAAGTAAACTTATTTAGAATTAGAGATGCAAAGTTTCCAGAACTGGAAGTCCATATCGACATCAGTATTTACTTTGTCTTGCTAGGGTTGAGCTTCAATCCATTCCCTCCATCCATTGCCCTACAACCTCCAAGCATCGATTCTTTAATTCTTTCTTGGTAGCCCACAGCTCAAGATGCACATGATACTGAGTTATATAATCAGCATACCAATTATACCTGAATCCTACAATAACCTCACAAAGGAGCTTCATATACAATAAATGTTAATTAGAAGGGGTAAGAGTATCAATGTCGGCTGCAAGCAACAAGAACCACTCATGAAAGGTCCAAATCAGCCACTTTATTGTGTTCTACTTTTAATGCAAGAAACTCCCTAAACTCTTTGCCTTCTCTTGGGAACAATGGGTTAAGATTCCATGGAATTTAGGAGTGTGTGTCAGGCATATGTCTCTTGCAGCTGCACAAGGATGCAAGGCTTGTTCACCACTTGACACCCTTTTCCTGTCTGGCTGAGAGAAGTCCTCTCAACTCATCCACTTTTAACTATCTGAATTTCTTTCTCTGACAGTTAAGTGATGATAGGCTTCTCCCTTTCTTATTCCTCCAAGTTCATTCACACATTCCTTTACAAGTCCTGAGGCACTCCACAGATCAGGGACTTTGGACTCAATCTCAACTCTCTATCAGTACTCTCTAGAATTGGCCACAGGGAAAATCAAACCACTGCAATGCCATACCCCTTATTCTTAATCCCTATTGTTGATGATGAAGGATCCCATAACTGATGGTATTAAAGGTAGGTGAGAGATCAAGGAGAGCCACCATCCCATTCTCAGCTATACCAATGCAAGCTCTGTGCTTTGGCTGTAACTAGTCTGAAACGATCCAAATAATTCATTTTCTCCTAGGCATTTGAAGCTGCAGCATGATCACCTTTCCAACAATTTCTCTCAGAAATAAGAGGCTAAAAACTAAGCAAAGGTTCACGCAAAATGTTGGGTCCAGTGATAGTTTCTTAAGAAGGTATTGTTTCTTGTCATGAGGAACCACTATTCTAGGATGAGGTCACCACCACATGGTCCCAATTTTTATCATCTCTCTGGAGATCTTAACCAAACAGGAAGAGTATGAATCTAATAGTGGAAAGTTAAAAGATCCAAGCATCCTGTTCATTTCCACAAAAGCAAGATTGTGCTAAAGTTGCTTCAACTGTGCCAACTTAGAGTACAACTCCAGGAGAATCCAGATGATTGAATATTATTCACAATGGCCCTGTAGATATTCCTGGGATCCATCTCTCCCTGCAGAGGAGAGATTATTTTAAAAAGAGCCAACTGCAATCCCTAATATACGTTCTTACATATAATTAGTCAAATTCACTTTACTACTTGCTCCAACAGTGCTCTAAACTTTTTTTTATTTAATTTTCCAGAGCATCTCAGAAAATTAGAGAGTTGCCTGGGATCAATGAAAAAGAAAGATCATATGAGGCAAACCCTTTTAAGATGCTCATCACATGCCCACTCCAGGAAAAAACCCAAGCACCCTCTAAAACCTATCAGAGTCCAGTAGTGAAAATCAGACAAGCTCCTTTTGGGGAACGGGGAGAAAAAGTACCAGCAAATTGAAAACTGGTGGTAATGTCTCCATCCTCAGATCATAGTACAATGTCTATGAGACAAATCTAAAGTGTGATCACCTTTATGTCTCAAGCTGTCACCAACCTGGATCAGATCCACTGTTGTCATTGTAGCATGAATTCCTGGAACAGTATAGTTTCTACATCACACAAACCTAGTACTGGAGTCAAACAACTCAGGCAAATATGTTTTTGCAGAGCACAGGGGCCAGCAGAACAACAAAGGTGCAGGCAGATTTTTTTTAAAAAAAACAATGAATTATAATTACTGCAGTCAAAAAGATTCTGGGCAATTCAAAGTACACCTACCAAATGACTCCACAAATAAATAATCGTGGTACAATTAGATAACCTAAAAACAACAACAACAGAATTCTAACCACATTGTAAGGAGTATAATATGATTTCACTCCTATCCAAGAATTAAGCTTAGAACTATTCTTGAATGGAATTGGCTGTTAAGCAGCTGCTGTAGTCAGTCATGGCTCAGCCTTGGCTGGTCTTCACAGTCTCTCTTTCTTAGAGAAAGCAGATCATTCTGTCACAGTGAGACATTACTAGATTTTCTATTCTGACCCTACCAAAATGGAAGCATCATTTTTATATTGACTGGGCTGACTTTTCATTTTCTTTTTTTATGTTCGCCCCCCCCAAAAGGAAAAAGCATTTGACAAAAATCTTATATCTTTTGCATTGTTTTACCCATTTTATATTAAAATAAATCAGTTGTACATAAAATATGTATGCGTGTATAGCAGTTTTACTGAGTAATATGAAGCATACATTTACCTGACAATAGGAAAAAGTTATGAAATTAGGCATCAAAATTGGAACATACTATCTAAATTTCTGCAGAATCCACTAATTAGATTTCCCTGCTAAAAATGCTTATTTAATTATCATTTTTCAGAATATTATGTAATTGGCATCCAATCTGTTGCCAAGCACAAGGTATTCAGGGCCAAATGAATTACTCTTTATATTTTTACAGAGATGCATTAAGCCAAAATAAAGAGAGCAACTTTTCAGTAATATCATGCCAATAATAGAGTCTCTTCCAAAAGAGATTAAAAGTAAATGGAACGAGACTAAATGTCAAAGTATACATTTTAATTTTATTTGATATTCACAATCAAACACAAACACAAACATTTAAGTTTCAATTTCCTTTCCTTTTTTTGGTGGGGCCTTCTTTTTTGAAGTAATAAGGAAATCTTTGCATTAATTAAAAAGGAACATTAAAAATGTTTGGTATAAGAACCCAGTATCTTTTTTTTACTTATACATATTGTAAAATAATGAACTATGGCTTTTTAAGATGCAACTACAGCTAAATGGGCCTGCCAAAGTGCTCAAAATGGGACGTGGTGGCTCAGTGGCTAAGACACTGAGGTTGTCGATCAGAAATGTCAGCAGTTCGACGGTTCGAATTCCTAGCACCACGTAATGGAGTGAGCTCCCATTACTCGTCCCAGCTTCTGCCAATCTAGCAGTCCAAAAGCATGTAAAAATGCAAGTAGAAAAATAGGGACCACTTTGGTGGGAACGTAACAGCATTCCGTGCACCTTCGGCGTTTAGTCATGTCGGCCACATGACCACAGAGATGTCTTCGTACATGGAAATGAGCACTGCCCTCTAGAGCCGGAAA
Source organism: Naja naja (assembly GCA_009733165.1). Taxonomy (NCBI): domain Eukaryota; kingdom Metazoa; phylum Chordata; class Lepidosauria; order Squamata; family Elapidae; genus Naja; species Naja naja. The sequence goes on along the minus strand of CM019155.1, from coordinate 97,056,860 downwards.
CGACTAGCACATACGTGCAAGGGAAACCTTTACCTTTAAGTGCTCAAGTTCCAATATTTTTGTATGGCAAGGTTCCTCTTTCTGTTTTGCAAAGTTAGAAGCCAAGAAAGGAACTTTGCTTCTCCTTTGATCATGGCATCTCAAAACTTTCTGGAAGCCAGAAACCTTGGACTTTAAACTCTGCTGGGGTGAGGCTTGCAAGGTAAAGTTTCCTGCACCTAGGCGAGGTAGATGAAAAATTGTTTCCTGTACTTGAAGGAAGCATAAAGAGATCTCCAGAAATATTGGCTAGCCAGGAAGGGTGGGGCTGCATCTGAAACTCATTTAAGGGGTTTGAAGGCCCAGCATATATGCTTCATTCCCTTCTGCTTTCCTCCATGAGCCTCCCCCCCGCAAAAAAACCTCTTCTATTTGTTTTAGGCTATTGTCCCTAAAGGTGTTTTGTTTTTAAATACGTTATACACTACATATAACTCTTGAGTCTTTTCCAAGCACCCACATATTTTATGTGGTCCACCTTCTGTCAATACAGCTGCCCACGCAAAGGGAAGGGCCTATCATTAAAAGATATAATAATTAACAGTCTAAATTGTTTATTATTGGTCTGAGAATAGCAGCAATGAGCACATATTCAATTTGTAGAAGAAAATATTGCTGAATTGATCTAAGCATATAAGAACCAATCTGATGTAGTAATTAAAGGCACCAAGCTAGAAATTGGGAGACTGTGAATTCTAGACCTGCCTTAGTCGTGACTAAAGTGAGTTTCTGGGTGAATTTAGGCCAAGCATTCTTTTCAGCCCTAGAAAGAAAGCAATGGCAAACCACAAAAAATGGCCAACCCTTTTCTTGTAAAGAACACCCACGTCCTGGATCCCATACAAACAATGCTCCCTCCTCAGTAGGTTAAGTGGCTTCTCTCTTCTCCAGCTGGCAGCTTAGAAAGCTTTTTTAACATTTCAGAAGCCACAATTTTCAGTCACACCTTGCAGATACGTTTTCTTCTTAAAGAGCAGGAGGATGCTGCATCTCAAAAGCAAAACCAATTTGCGATATTGTCCCGTTAGGCTCATGATCTCAAGGGATTTGCTTCAATTAGGCAAGCAATGCTCATTTTCCAGAAGAAAACAGGAAGGAGAAAATAATTTTTAACTGAATTTTTTTATGGAAGAGCCACAAATGGTGAGCTGTCTTGATTTTCATAGACCCAAAGCTAGTACCTGCAGATGCCAGGACTTCCTGATTTTCTTGATTTTATGAATCATTTGAACATTTTGAAGTCCTCTATAAGCATTATCTTTGTTCCCTGAGAGAAGCATATGCTCCAAGTTTGCTTGGCATTACTATAATTCCAATCACAGATATGCTATGTTTATAATGGATGGCACTCTCCATCCTGCCTTTCTAATTAGCCCAAACAGAACAGAATATCTGCCTGTATCAGGAATAAGCAGGCTGGGTTCATTCCGTTTCTAAGATACTTAAAGGTCTACCATGAAAGTGTTTAGATCAGTCCAAATATAGTTCATGGCAGTGTCACATACACTATGTTGCATCATACCATATGAATCCTTCTTTAAAGTACTATATATTTAATTCTTAAACTACCTTAAGATTAGCTTTAAAAACACAACTTCTGCAATATGCATTTTTGTTCATTTTTCCAAAGGGCATTATTTTATTTTTGTACTAATTTTTTGAAGTGAAAAAGATGTAACACAACCAGATTGTTAGTGCTTTATTTAACCTCAAATAATCCCTTAGCACAGAGGTCTCCAAACTTGGCAACTTTTAAGACTTGTGGACTTCAACTCCCAGAATTCTCCAGCCAGCATAGCTGGCTTAATTAAAGTCAGCCAAGTTTGGGGACCCCTGCCCTAGCAGATCATCCCATTATCATGTTAAAAATAATAAATGGCAGGTATAGTACCTTTCACTTCTTAAGTATTGATCCAAAATAATTAGGAATCAGGATATGCATACTTAGAATTAAGGAATAAAATGTCTTTCAGCAACATCAAAAATAACAGCAAATTGATTACAATTTTACATGCCTAAATCCTTCATATGAAAATACAAGCACAATTTACTTTTCTAAGCCTCCTTTCATGTTTAAATTTTAAGAAGTCTACTTACAGTTGCTAATGTTTAAAATGTCAGTCAATCTAGTACGATTAAACAGTACATTTTTGCAATGTCCCCAACTTATTATATTCTGGGAAGAAATAATTAGGTATCTTAATTTGATTGGGATGATATTCCATATTTTCAAACATTGTTTTGAATTGTACACGCTTGTGTACATTGAAACTGATTACTGGACAATGTATTCTTTAGGCCATTCTTATAGCAATGGTAACAGATAAATCCTTCAATACTATAAATATAAATTTATGAACCCATTTATTCAATGTTGCCTGTATCAGGCACAAGTAACCCAAACCACTCATGGAAACTCTCACGAGAAACATAGCATCAGTCACCTATAATACAAGTACCTAACCAGATGGACTGCCTTTCCTTAGGGAAAAATCAGATAAGGCTTCAAGGATTCTGGGGAAAGTAAGGCCTAGTGCTGCTTCCTGCAATGCAAGGACTCTAAGCTCGGCCTCACTCTTAACACCTCCCACTAGCTGGAAACTCCACTATACCTGTGACTTACAAAAAAAATGCTGATAGACATGGAAAATGTACGGACTATTACAATGAAATATGCTCATCCTTTATTAATATTTATTGAGATCACCCAACACCATGGGTTGAGGTATCTGCAGTATGCACTTGGCCCTGGTGAGACAGGTCATGTAGTTACTACCCTCTTGCAGTGCCTGAAGACTGTGGTGACCTGGATGGGGCATGACAGGCTTCAGCTTAACCCTTGGCAAGACCAAGTGACTTTGAATGCATGGAGCCCCAAAATCCAGGACTTTGACATATTTAATGCTTGGATGGAGTGGCACTACTCCATCTTGGATCCAACTTGACTCCTGACTCCTTCTCAAAGAGCAGGTAGCAGTCATGGCAAGAGTGCCTTTGCACAACTTCATGTTGTGCATCAATTGTGGCCACTCCTGCATTAGGACTTCTTGTGCTCACTCGTTCAAGCCTAGTCATTTTGTGGTTGAACTATTGCAATGCGCTTTACCTGGAGTGACCCTTGAAGAGCCTTTACAAAGGACACCTGGTGCAAAATGTAGCGGCATGGGTAGTACTTGGGATCCCAAGAATGGCCATGTAACATCACTGCTCCATGAGTTGCACTGGCTGCCAGTTTATTTCTGCGTACAATTCAAGGTGTAGATAATCACCTTTAAAGGCAGAGAAAGCATGTTGCATGCTCCATTGGTATTCCAGTTGGGGGTACTCCAGCTGGTGGAGAAAAGCCTTTTCTGTTGTCACTTCTGGAACCTCTTGGCCCTTCCCCCATGCAGTGTTCTATTCCTTAATTCTACACATATGTACTTTGATTCCAAACTATTTTGTATCAGCCTTAAGTGTTCTACAGGATTGCAAAATCAATAGTCTTAGATTCTGTCTACTGTGCCTATGACAACCATGCTAACAAAGCAGATTTAAAACAAAATCTTCCAGAAACCTTTTAAAGCAAACTCTGCCCAATACAGTGAATTGGTAATCTAGTTAATCCAAAAGCTAAACACTTCAGAAAGTGTTTTTAAGACAAGTGAAAAAAAATTCTTTTGAATTCAGTTTTGAAGTAGGTGAAGAATATTTTTAAAAAGAACTGTTTAAAAAATGCTGATGCTGTTGTCAGGATTCTTTGATTATATTAATGAGAAAAATACATTATGTGCCATGGAGAGCTGAGACTATTCAAGAAACCACTGCAGAGAAGCCAGGCCAGCTTAAGAGATGCCCAAAAAAGTTGATCCTCAGCTAAATGTATCCTATGACTCCACAGTTGCAAATATGCTGTATAAAGATCCTCATGGAACTTGGCAAGCCACTGAGCCAGACAGCATGAATCACCAGAGATGATTAGATATCTGAACTTTAAAATGCAGCATGCACTGCCCTGCAGCAAATGCTACAGGTCAGTTCTCAACAGAGTTTAGTGCTTCCTCTGCACCCACGCTTTCAAACACAGCCTTCTCCAACTCCTGCCACTATTTAAATGTAACTTGAAAGGGAAAAAATGTGAGCAATTAATGACTCATCCGACCTATAGCATCCTACACCCAAAACATATATTGCCCTGCTGCTAAGTCAAGGACTGGGAATGACTGTTGAACCTTATAAATGGGAAAAACAGCCTTTTAATTTCTATAAACAAAATTAAAATTTCCACAACAAAATCTGGGCCAAGTTTTACTGCATATTTGTTGCAAACACCACTATAGAAGTATAATACTGGGAATGCTTTCAATACAAAATTGCCTTTTAAACAGAAACGTCAGCTGGTGCGATATTGATTCAACGTGTGCCACTAAATGGCTTTTACATATATTCTTTTGCTCTGGCATTGGATACTTTTTTCATTTTTAGATTTACATTTAAATATGCCAATGGAGAGTTCTGCAAAAGCCAGGAATTCACAGGGCAGAGCTGTCAGGTACATACACAATAAATTTCGCTGAAACATATGGGGAGAAAAGACAATAGTTTTGCAGTAACCTGAGTAAAAGAGGAAATTTGCAACCCCAACAAAGACAGAAGCAATCAACTTTGTATGTCTTTATTGCCTTAGCATTCAACAAAAATAGTTCTCTATTTGGGCCGAATGTCTGAGTGTTTCTAAGCAAATGGAAGTCAAACTGAGGTTTTGTCAAGGTGCTTAACATTAAGCTTCAGAATTGTGAATGGCATGAAACCATTTACATGATTACATTTTTATGAACTTGCATAAGCTTTATAATAAGCCCCGAAGGCTAATCTTTCTACTAGCCCACTAGTCATTGTACATTAAAATCCATTAATCACAAATCACATGTTGATAGAATCCAAATTGAATAACTGGGAAAATTTATTTCATCAAATGTTACTCTGCTTCAGGATCTCAGCCCAATTTTCTCATTCCTCTCAATCTATCCTTTCTTCACATATTAGTTTGCAATTCAATATATAAAATATTTATTTTGCAAATCTTTGTTCTGTAATTTTATTCAGATTCTATTTGTTTCTGACCCTCTCCCTGCTTCATACTTCATAACTCAATTTTGGCATTTAATCAAATGTTGTATTTCTACTGACATACATATATCATTATATATTGCTATGGTGACAATAGGGGGGAAAAGGAACACCTATTATGTTCACCACCTAGAGTTATGTATAAAAATAATAAAGGCTAGATAAAAATTAATTAATAAATAATCATAATTCTCAGTTCACCTCTTACATGGCAAAAGTAGGGAATTAATACTACATAAAATTATGGATGTGTTAGGACAGTATATTCAATATTTCTGTTAATAGACATAGTTTTTTCCTAAAATTAAGATGAAGATGTACCGTTGCAATATCTCACATCTATTGATCTTCTTCAGAAAATAAAACAAATTACGGTCTTTATTTACCATAAAGCTTTCTCATGTATTTCTATTACCAATGCAACGTTTGATTCATGACTAACTAAAAAGTCATAATTGCTTTCTGAAGAATAGATTATGTTTCTGAATCAATTGGAAGATCCAATCATGTTCAAAAAGAGATGCACTAGATTACTTGTTTTCAGGATGTCACATCATGTGGCATGTGATAACCTGTCTTGTTTACTTCTTCAAGAATACCTGTTTCACTCACAATATATAGTTTGAGAATTAGTAAAAAAAAAAAGTAACAGCTTTCAGTATAGGATTCAAGAGATCATGCTCTTTCCATTCTGATTTTGCCATATTTCCTACAGATATGGATATCACTCTTAATTACTCCTAATTTCTATTTCAAAGAATCCATTTCCTATAGTATTCTCCTTTTAGCCAAAAGGAGTGCAACTTGCCTACCCAAATTAGGCAGTTGCAAAAAGGTTCAAAATTCTGATCCTGATTTTCTGTTTAGTTTAGTTTAATTTGCTTTATTGTCATTGCACGTCGTACAACGAAATCGAACACCATCTTAAGTGCACATCATGACCATAAAAATAAACACAAACACACAGCCTTCACACTCCACACATTGAACAGAAAACCCCCAACACCGCACCAATGCTGCACTATACAGTAGAATTCAAAAGAGATATTGTCCTGGGATAGAAGCTGTTTTTCAGCCTATTTGTCCTTGTTTTTATTATCCTGTACCGTCTGCCAGATGGTAATAGTTCAAAAAAAGGGTTCTCAGGATGAGATGGATCTTTGAGAATGTCTTGAGCTTTCTTAAGGCAGCGGGAGCTATAAAGCTCTTTCAAAGAGGGGAGAGGGCAATTATTATTTAATAAACAAATTATTCCTTTGGCTGAGAACTATATTATATGAACAATGCCTGATGGAAATCAGAAAAGGTACTGAAGATATCCTAGGGGTTAAAGGGAGCCTTTCTTTTGCTGTAAACTCTGCAACAGATAGTTATAAAAAGCACTATAGAGAAGTTTCTAAATAATCGTGCAGGATAATACAGGTAGTCCTCAACTTATACATGCAGGATAATTGAGCCCAAGATTTCTGTGGCTAAGTGAGAGTTGTTAACTGAATTTTGTCCAGGATGGATTTGATCTAAATCAAGTCAATTTAAATCATATTTTTAAAGAGCAACTGTCATCTCTGTCCCACAGTGGCTCCTCCTCTGACCCACTGATTCACCAACAGTCCCATTCACTTTAATGGGATGGCTGGTGATGTGGCAGTGACACAACAAGGTGGGGGACATGGCAGGCAGCAGGTGAGTGGATGCCCGCTAACAGGCGCTTCCATGATGGATCCGAAATGACAGGTGCTCTTTAATATTATAAGTGGCTTAGAAGGTTTCACTTTCATTTTTACTGCTTGCCCTTCCTCCTCACACTTAGAGCCTGGTGGTATAGATGCATTTCTCTTCAATCATACAGTGTACATAGATTTACAAAACAATGGGATAAAGGAATATTCCTGAACTTTGTTTTATGATTTATCTCATGGTTACTGTGAAATTGTGTGAATGCACAATGCACTGCATGTCTCAGCTTGCAGAGCTTGGATTCATTGAATGAGTTTACTAAAAATGTAAATATTGCAGAGTATACAATCTCAGGCTACATAACTAAGTTCCATTTCATGCTGAGTAAACTAAATCATTAATGTATCTTAAATAGAAAACTATCTTTTTACTCCAAAAGCATTTTATTAAAATAAATTTGATAAAAATAAAAAAATCCAATTTATATTAAAAAAATCCATTTTTTTTTATTTTTAAATCAACGATTTTTATCTGCTCTGATTTTGTCCCATTTTACAACCTTTCTTGACACAGTTGTCATGTGAATCACTGCAGTTATTAAATTAGCAACGCAGATGTTAAGTGAATCTGGCTTCTGCTGACTTTGCTTGTCCCAAGGTCCCAAAAGGGGATCACATGACTGTGGGACCCTGCAACCCGTCATGAAGATGAGTCAGCTGCCAAGTGTCCAATTTTTGACCATGTGAATGCTGCAATGGTCATAAATGTGAAAAAGGTCGAAGGTAACATTTTATAATGCCATTATAACTTTGAATGGTCACTAAATGAAGTGTTGTACGTCAAGAGAAACCTGTATTACACCAACTACAAGGCAAAATGTTTAATAAAGGCTAGTCTTGCTTCAGTATAACTCTGAAGAATCATAAAATGAGAACTTCTATTGTTAAAAACAATAAATTAATATAACAGGATGAGATAAGTCTGCCACAGCAAACAGGAAAGGCGGATCTTTGATTAAACTGAGGAAAAGCCCAATTACCACAAAGGAAGAGGAGAATGTAATGGATGTCTCTTCTAGTCATAAAGTGGTTTAATCCAACATGTTTAAAATATTTTGAATTTCTAACATCAGCTCACAGATATGTATTGAATTGCAAGTCCAACTGGGGAGTAGGAAATCCCTCTGTTTTATTTAACATATATAAAATCAAATAAAATATAAAAAAAGAAAACTGAATGGGCAGGTAGAACTATACTAACACAGACATCCTAACCTCAGACATAGGAACAGAGCCAGCCATTCATTGTTTCTTTAAAAGCTTTGTATAGCTGCCCATCTTAAACAACTCTGGGTGGCTCAGAAAAGCAAAGCCTTAATACCAGTAACTATTAAACAACTGCACAAACGAACAAAAACCCCGAGCCTTAATCATCCTGTTAGGATGTCTTGCCTCAAGCCCCAATTACCTTCCTTCTATTTCTTCTATCTTCCCAAAGGCTAAAAGGGTGATGATGGTCCTGCCAAATTGTTGGAAGGAGAATATTCCATGAGTTCTTAAAGAGGTTTATGAATTATTTGAAGGGAGAGATCTATAGTTATCTTGGGAGGAAAAGTATGCTTTTCAGAGGCCACATACCATATCAGAGAAGGTGTGACCCCTTGGACAATGGATGTTGTCCATTAATGACAATATTTAATATAAGGAACCCAGACCATATCCACTTTGCTTGATTATACCGGATGAGTGGAAACTATTGGAGACAGATACTCCCTCAAATAATCAGATCTTTCCAGGAAGGGCTTTATAGGTAACAACCAGCATCTTGAATTCTACCTGGAAGTCAACCAGCAACCAATGGTATTCACAAAGCAGTGATAACATATGGACATTAACTTGAAATATTCATTACTGTCTGCATCCCTGCATTTATGTAGTTGCAAGAAGTTGAATTTAAGAATCCAAAACTGAAATCCTATATAAGAGGAAGATATTTTGTCATCTATAAAAGATGAGGCTTTTTTACAATAAAAAGATTCAGGCTTATTTGGCTCTAGCTTCTGTTAACTAAATACACACTCCTCCTTTTACACAACCCTAATGTTGTTTTCCAGCTATCTGGGCTGATTGTTTTATGTTTGTTCTTCCTTTCCTATCCTATATACCTGACTTTTTTTCCTTCACCTATGAGAAGGTAGGGTGGGATGGGATAAGAATAGCTGGTCTTGGAAATATGGAAAGAGAAACAAGGTGTCCAAGTAATGAAAGCAATTGTTGAGTCAGGATCACCAACTGCTGGAGGCTATAATCAACTTTGTATCATTAACAGCCAATTTTTCTTATTGTCATTCAGGCTGCAGACATCAGTTCGCTTTGGATAATAGCTAAGAACTAAGATTTTTCTTCATCTCTATAGCACAAAATGATTATCCAGTAAACTCTGTCAGTAAATTATATACAGGTAATCCTCAACTTATGACCACAATTGAACCCAAAATTTATGTTACTAAGACAGAAAATTGCTAAGTGAGTTTTGACCTATTTTACAACTTCTTACATTTGTTAAGCGAATTGCTGCAGTTGTTAAATTAGTAACACGGTTGTTAAGTGAATTTGGCTTCCCAATTGACTTTGCTCGTCAGGTCACAAAAGGGGACCACATGTCTCTGGGACAGTGCAACCGTCATAAATATGAGTCAGTTGCCAAGCATCTGAATTATGATCATATAACTATGGGGATGCTGTAATGATCATGTGAAAAGCGGTCGTAAGTCACTTTTTCAGTGCCATTGTGACTAAATGAACTGTTGTAAGTCGAGAGCTACCTGTATTTACTCAAAAATAAGTCAAATTATATTCAGGGAATCTTACTTTCAGATATATGTATATAGAATCATAGTCATTACCATTGAATTAACATTACGGCTGCACTTATAATGTACTAAACCATTGTTTACTGAATAAGCCACAACGGGATGAATTTCAGCAACACACTGAGCCCAAATCAAATGAATATTATAGTTTACCATGCTCTGTGAACTAGGCCTGAATGTCCATGTGATGCCAATTAAAGTATCATTTTTGTTCCAATTCTGAAGCTAGGAAAGAGAGACCAAGATTCTGTTATGGCTGCCTTCTACTGGACAGCCAGTCTCAGTTTTCCACTTTAAACATGAACCAACAATGAAATGAACATAAATTATCTCCTTCATTACCAATTTTTCAACTCTAGCTTGTGAAGATTTTTTTTTGCCCAATAGTATTTTTCACCATTAGCAGAAATGTGGAACTCTGACCTAAGAAATCCATTTGTCTTCTTTTCAATTCATTTGTACAGAAACTGAAGACACTCTCTTGATAGGCTTTTCTATATTTCAGAATTTTTTAACAATTACTTTCAAGAGATTTTAATTAATGGCTTTTCCTGTGGGGCATTACTCAGATAGAACTCTTGTGAATAAAACTAGAGTCTGAGGTGTAAATGTCTTTATAAATATTAAATCTCTGGACCTGGGGATAAATATGTTTATTATCTGAAAGCTTATAAGAAATTATTGGACCAAGGCAGATCATGGAGGAAGATAAAAAGATTTAACAAACTAGTCAAGATATATTAGAGGAATCTGGGAATGCACTATAAATGCAGTAAATAAATAGGGTGCCTCTGAAGTTTCAAGACAGGAATAATCTACCACTGAATAGAAGTGTGTGTTTGTCTATGTGCGTGCATGCACATATGTATGCACACAAATGTCCGAGAAAAGTTAGCCTAATACATAGTGGGGCAGAAAGACACATATTAATTAATTGTATAGGTTTTGTTGCCACAACTTGTTATTTTAGTCTTCTAGATCAGGGGTCACCAACCTTTTGGATCTCAGGGACCACCAAACTCACAATTTTAAATCCTGGGGACACTAACCGGTTCTGTGGGCATGGTCTAATTTGTTGGTCTGGCTTGGTGGTCATGTGCCTGGCTGGGCATGGCTAATAATATTATGTAAATATTATAAATATTTATATAAATATTGAATTTTTTATAAAAAAAGAGCAACTTTTACCCAAAATCAGGCAAAGCAGGCAGGCAGATTGAGTTGCTCACAGAATCATTCAGTGATCTATCTATCTGCCATCGGCTAGCTCAGTCTGTCACATAAAATTTGCTTGCCGTGAGTCTGCACTGAATAATAGAACCTTCAGCCCTAAGGGAGGTTCCACTGTGCTTAAAAGCAGAACCGAAGATCTAAAGACTAGCTAAGAAAGCAAGAAATCCAACCATTTCCTAGCTAATCTAAAAGTCACAGCTGATGGTCAGAAAAATAGCAATTTAGCAGGAAAGTTTGCTGGGTAAGGAGTGGATGGGGAGGGGTTTTTTTGTTTTTGTTTTAAATTCACATTTATATGCCGCCCTTCTCCAGAGACTCAGGGCGGCTTACAATCTTTGGAGCACAACCCAATGTGCTCAGCAATAGCCTTCATTCTATTGTATATGCCTGCTTATTACTAGGCATTTTTGCCCCCCCCTCCAAGTGGCATTTTTACAGTCAGCTTATTGCCCCCAACAATTTTGGGTCCTCAATTTACCTACGCCAGGAGGATGGAAGGCTGAGTCAGTCTTGAGCCTGGTGGGATTCGAGCCTGCACTAATTGCAGGCAGCTGGAGCTAAGTGCTAGGTGTTTAACAGCCTGCACCACCAAGGCTCTTGGGTTCCCGCAGGCCATGTGGGCAGCGCAGCCTTGTGTTCCTGCGCAGCATGGATTAATTGCTTTGGGGAATGCTCTGGGGGTGACATTTCTCTGCGGCCCACCAAAATTTTCTCACGACCGCTGTTCTAGATGACACAGTACAAAGATTACTTTTATAGCAAATTTACAACTTTAGCCCTATAGTTTTTTAGATATGGTTCCTTTTATGCTATAGCTATTGATTTCGTAGCCTGATTTTATTTATAATTCAATTAGAACAACAGAATAAAAGAGTTGGAAGAGACCTTGGAGATCCAGTCCAACACCCTTGCTGAAGCAGGAACCTCACACCATTTCAGACAAATGGTTGTCCAATCTCTTCATACTCCCCACTCCTTATACAATATTGTATTCTTTTAACACATACAAGTAGTTCTCAATTTACAACAATTCGTTTAGTGACCATTCCAAGTTACAGCTGCACAGAAAAAAAAAAGTACCTTATGACCATTTTTCACGCTTATGACCATTGCAGCATCCTCATGGTCACAATGTGATTTACATTCAGATGCTTGATGACTGATTCACATTTATGACGGTTACAGTGTCCTGGCAGTCATGGGAGCACCTTCTGACAATCAAAGTCAATGGGGATTCACTTAAACCAAATTCACTTAACAACCATGTTACTAATTTAACAACTGCAGTGATTAACTTCGGGTGGCCCCTGACCTCCGATCCTTCCGCCATGGCCTAAAAACATGGCTTTTCCAACTCGCCAACCCAGACTGATGTGGGGGATGGGTTTTTAGCAATAGTGTTATGAATGTTATTGGCTTAGTGAGATTTCGGATTTAATAGTTTTTTAATTTTTGTATTATATTCTTTTATTACTGTAAGCCGCCCTGAGATAGGCAGCATAGAAATCTCATTAAATAAATAAAATAAATAAATAAAAAATGTGGCAAGAAAAGTTGTAAAATAGGGGTAAGCTCACTTAGCAATTTTTTCACTTAACAATATAAATTTTGGGCTCAATTGTAGTCGTAAGTTGAGGCTCAGAGATTGCAAGATTCAAGAGCCTGACCCCAGACTAAGACTAGGTGAGAATCTGAATTTAAATGCCAACACTTTAGCCAACCCATCATTTGTAGCAGAAAACACACAGCAACGTTGAGGGTAACGGAGCTCGGTTCTTCGCTGGTTCCGCCAAAATGAGACAGAAAACGTTCCGAGAGACACTCTTCTAGTCGGTAGTGCGACCACCAAAAAGGCCACTGCGCACATATAAAATGATTTCGCTGTATAAAACGGAAGGAGAAGCAATGGGAAAATGAAAGTGTTACGAATGAAATACGACTTTTAGAACTCCCATACAATGTCATGAACAGCCTTTTTTGTTTTGTTTCAAGGGGAGGAACTTGCTAACGAAGATCAGACACAATTCAATACAGAGAACTTGCGGGGGCGGAAGGCGGGCTACGGCATCGGGTTGCAGCAATTGCAACGTCTGGGAGTTTGGGAAAAGACGACCAAGGAAAAAAAGCAAAATCCCTCGCAACAAGCAGAAAGCGGGCCGATTCTCGGATGCTGTTCACCTCCCTTCGTATTTTCAAACTCCTCCTCCCGGGGCGCTCAGTCGGAGGAGGCGAATTAGTAAGGCAAGAAGTTAAACGGGACAGTGGAAAAGAAACTCTATGGACAGTTAAGCGAGGTAGAAGACAAACCGGGAGGCTGAACTAAATAAATAAATAAAAATAAAAGGACTGTCTGAAGAAGCTCCTCTCTCTCCATTCAAGAGTCATTTCTGACAGCAGAAACAGAGATCCGCCATAACCAGCCCTTTGAAAGGCGAATGGGGGCGGCGCAGAGCAGAAACCCACCTGTCGGGGGGGGGAAGAGAAGGAGAAAGAGAACCCGGGCGACCACCTGCAGCCTCCTCCGCAGTTCAGCCTGAGACTATGAAGAAAGTGAACGCTGCGGAGTGGGGAAGAAGGCAACCGGTTACGGCCCCGCCTCGCCCGCCGCGCAATCATATCCTCCCATTTAGGCTGAAATCCCGCCTCTTACGGCTGCTCCCGCGCGAGGGAAGCTAAAGAAGAAAGGCCTTTAAGAGACCAATCCCCAAATCTTCCCCAGGAAGCCGGGCGACCATTCGCTTCTAAGAGCACTTATATCACTGGCGTAGAACCGCCTTGGCGTGGTCTGCCCCTCCAGTCCTTCCAATCCCGCCTCTTTTCAGACCGGTGGCTGGCAGTGCTCGTGATTTCTTTTAAATCATTCGGGCTATAGAGAAATGCTAGCCTGTCTCCTGGTTTTCTTTTTTGTACATTTTGGTCTTCCTCCTCCTTCTCCTCCATAGACGGAAGTGAAAACTGATAGTACACATTTAATGGAGAATATTATGATGGCATGACGTGTCTATAATATCTATGTTAGAAACATTCACGCAATGATTTTCTGTGTCATAGACCCTGAAAGAGAAAGCTAAAAGAAACAAAATAAGAGCATTGACACTGAGAATTTAATATTGGGAAAAACTAAAAAATACCAAGGGTAAGTAAACAAATAGATCATGTAACCAATCGATTCAGAGTTCTCACCTGGGGCCCAGATGATCAGGTCCAGATTATATTTTGGATACATTACATGAAGACTGCTTTCTTGAGAAGTCCGTTATGCTGGGAACAAAGGAAAGAAAAAGAAGAAGACAATCAGAAGTGAAAGTCAATTACAGCAATGATAGGTGTGCTGTTAGAAGGTCTGAAGGGGCAAATTAGGGGCAGATTCAGGCTGTCTACCTGTGAGGTTGCTAAAAATCAATGCAGACTTAATAGGAAGAGTTTGCCTAGTTGTGATCTGTCAATAAATATCTATGCTCCTATTATAAAGTATCCTATAAAGAAAACCACTCTTCTCCACATTGGTAACTGGTGTTAAAAACATCAACGAATTATACAGCTGCAGCAGGAATGTTTAGTTTATATTATACAGCTGCAGCAGGAATGTTTAGTTTATTGTCATTGCTCATCGTACAACAAAATTAAATACCATCTTCAGTATACATTATGATTGAAAATAAACACAAACATACATCCTTCACATTGTACACATTGAATTGAAAGCCCATGATATTGCATTAATATTGCTCTATACAGTAGAATTCAATAGAGTTACTGCCCTGGGATAGAAGCTGTTTTTCAGCCTATTTGTCCTTGTTTTTATTGTACCATCTGCCAGATGGTAATAGTTAAAAAAAGGGTTCTAAGGATGAGATGAATTTTTGAGAATGTTTTGAATGGAGCAATTCTGTCTGCAAGACTCAAGTCTATCATCACTCATCTGCTTCCTATGCCCCAATCTGTCATAACTTCTAAGATTTTTTTTCAAGGTACTGTAATGAAGGTCTCTCTGGTGAATTTCATGTACCTGTGGATGGCATTCACTTATTTTGGCTATCTCACATTTTTCTTAGAAAAATGTTAGAATTAAGGTTAAGGTTATTGATTGATGATTGGTAATTACCTCTGCAAATTGTACCCACAACTCTTCTAGCGCATAAAACATAGAAAATAGAATATTAGAGTCCAAAGGGACTTTGGAGGTCTTCTAGTCCAACCCCCTGCTCAGGCAGGAGAACCTATATAATTTCAGATAAATGGTTGTCTAGTCTCTGTTTGAAAGCCTCCAGTGATGTAGCATCCATAACTTCTGAAGGCTATTCCATTGATTGATTGCTTTCATTGTTAGGAAATTTCTTGTTAGTTCTAGGTTGCTTCTTTCCTTGGCAATTTCCATCCATTGTTTCTCGTCCTGCTTCCAAGTGACCTTGGAAAATAGTTTGACCCCCACATCTTTGTAGGAGCCCCTCAAATATTGGAACACTGTTATTATGTCTTCTCTAGTTCTTCTTTTCATTAGACTACCCCATTTCTATAACCGTTCTTTGTATGTTTGGCTTCCAGCCCCCTTATCTTTTTTGTTGCTCTTCTCTGCACTCTCCAGAGTCTCAAAATCTTTTTTTTTAAAATCATGGTGACCAGAACTGGATGCAGTATTCCAAGTTATGGTCTTATTATGGCTTTGTAAAGCGGTACTAGAATGTCACGTGTTCTCGATTTTATCCCTCTTGTCCATTGCTAACATGGTACTTCAAAGCCTAGCACCTTTTCTGTGGGGTCATTTGTATGTCTGCCTATGTCTGTGCATTCAGCAACCATTTGGCTTTCCCTTGGGAATCTGTGTTAAAATTGTTGATGTTGTGCAAGTGCCAGTAAGGTCTTCCATTTGAATCTTCTAGCAAATAAATGAGGGATTGGCATGCATCAGTAGGAGTGAATTTTTCATAATTTTTCTGTATTCTCTCACTAGTGCATCTTGCCTTTGTAAAGCTTGTGTGCTATATGGGTCAGAAAAGGAATCCAGCAAGTTGGAGTGGTTTTAATATATCCACTTATAATCTTCAAGATGTCATTGAGTCTGTTGTCTACCTTACTAGTATGCCGGCTATTGAGCCACATAGGGGCACAGTATTCTGTTGTGGAGTAGACTAATCCTTGTAGTTGATGACCTGAGGGTAGCAGCTGAAGTTCCTCATTTAGTTCCACAAAATTGTTGCATGTTTGTTTGTTTGTTTGTTTATTTATTTATTTATTTATTTATTTATTTATGGGATTTCTATGCCGCCCTATCTCCCAAAGGACTCAGGGCTGCTCACAGAGATAAAAACAGAAATGCAAAAGTTAAAAAACAATTAAACCAGAAACCCCACTTACATTAAAACCACCAACAAATCTAAAAGCCCATTAAAAACCCCTTCAGTCCAGGCTGGCAGATCGAAAAAGCCAAGTCTAGGTCGCGACGGAAGGAACGAAGGTCAGGAGCCAGCCGTAGCTCCACGGGCAGTTGGTTCCAAAGGGCAGGCACACCCACAGAAAAGGCCCTCCCCCTGGGAATCACCAGCTGACATTGTCTGGCCAACGGCACCCTAAGGAGACCCTGTCTGTGGGAGCGCACAGGGCGATGGGAAGCTGTTGCTGGCAGCAGGTGCTTTCGCAAATACCCCGGACCTAAACCATGAAGGGCTTTATAGATGATTACCAAAACCTTGAATCTCACCCGGAGGGCAACTGGCAGCCAATGCAGCTCACGCAGGAGGGGTGTAATATGGGAGTATTGGGATGCTCCCATCACAACCCGCGCGGCCGCATTCTGCACCATGTTGTTCCTAGTATTTATTTTAGCTGTCGTATTGTCTAGATGTATCTTATAGGAAAGAATCCAGTCAATGTTTCTCCAAGGTACTTTGAATGGGGATTATAGGGGAATGAGATGTTGTTTAAATAGACCTTCAGGGCTTCATATGCTAGTTTGTTGTTAAGGTAGAAGCATGTGGTCATCATTTTGCTGGTGCTAGGAGTGAGCCTCCAGTCAGTAATGGATTTTCCTAAAAAATTTTCTTGTATTGCTATGGCCAAAGCATCAGCTTATCCAAATTTGAGGCCCCTGGTCACCAGCCTATCTGATATGTGTTAAGTTGAATAGTGTAGGTGCCATTAAAGAGCCTTTTGGGAGACCATTGTTTAATCACCTTATCTTACTTAATGTTGTCCCCCATTATCTGAAAGGATTTATCACTCATCATATTATTAGTTAGTCACCGGAGATTTTTGCAGGGGATAATATGGCACAGTTTGTGTATCAACCTGTCCTTCCAAACTAAGTCATCTGCCTCAGTTAGGTCTATGAATACAGCCATGGTTTTGTGACCTCATTGGAAGGAATCCTGCTTCAATATAGCCTGTTATGCTTAGCACCTGGTCTACACAGATCCTGTCTTGTTGGCTTCTTACACAGGCAGATGTTCATCTATTATGGGACCTATCCAGTTTATAATGAATCTTCAGGAGTTTGTAGCAGGAGTTCAAAACAGTGATTGGGTGGTAGCTTTCAATTCTGTTTTGTGGTTTGCCAGGTTTTAGAAATGATGTCATTTTACCTTTTTGGAATTCTGGTGGGAGGCAGCTATTGAAAACTACATCTGAGAGAAATTTACCAATCCACCTCTGAGTTTATCAGGATTTCTGCATGAATGCCATCAAAGTCTGGTGCTTTACCACATTTCCGACTACCAAAGGCAGTGTCAATTTCCTTTATAGAGAAGGGACAAAATGAAAAGCTGAAAGTGCTTACTTGATGAGAGTGGGGTGTCTCTTCACCCCTTGGAGCTTTAGAGAGAGGTGCAACTCAAGAGGCTATTTAGTCAGATGTTACATTGGGTGTTTGCCATGTGAGTTGTCTTGCTTCACCCAATTTCCTGAATAGGCTTCAAACTTTCTTGCTAGATTTGAAATTTAGTGATTCTGTGTATTGTTCCCACTTCTTATGTCGAACTACATTCAAGCTGTGTAAGAGATCATTGGCGATTTCCAGATCATCACTCTGTAGGAAGGTCTGGTAGAGTCCTTCAGTTTCTTCATTCCATCCTTGGATGTACTCTTTTATGAATCCTTACTGTCTATGTCTTTTCACTGAGGTTATGATTGCTTTCACAAATCTATGATAGTGCTGACTATTTGGTGGAATCCACTGTATAGTTTTATCAAGATTTTCAGCAAATTCGGACCAACTGACTTTTTTGAAAGTTCTATCTGGGTGTATGGATAGAGTGAATTAGGGGAATTTGGAGTACAACTTCTAGCAAGATAGGCTGTGTGGGAATATATCATTTCTTTTTTATGGGGACTGGCTGCAAGTTTGGGCCCTCCATGATGAAGCACAAGTCTGGATTGTTTTTGTAATTCCATGTTACCGATTTAAATGTGTTTTTAGGATTGAAAATCAGCTGGACTTTGTTATCTGCAGTTTGGGCCTTCTTGTTGGGCAATAGTTCACTGTTGTCATCAATGGAACAGTATTTCCAGTTAATATGATGGCTATTGAAGTTGCTTGCATAGATTGTTGAATGTGGTTTGATGTTCAGGACATGCTATGGCCATGTTGCCAGAGGTGGTTTATAGATATTCACTATTGTTAGATCACCTAGTTTGGAAATTCCTTTATGTGCTTTGTTTGTAGAGACTGACAACAAGGAAGCATTTTCTATATTTCTTTTAACATATGTAGCTGCACCATAGCTGTGGTGGTAGGTGGCTCTCAGCAGGTCATAATCATGAATCTTGTCTCTGCAGAATTGCTGTTCTTTGTTTTCTATGCACATTTCTTGGAAGATAGCCATATGTTACTGTCCAATAAAAGTTTGAAACATATTGGCTCTTGGATCTGCTGAGTCCCTCGACATTGATTTAGCAAATTCAAATAATATTCCCAATCTCTTGTCATTTGGTCCTGAAAAGGTTGGTTTTTTTTGTGCTCATTTTTGTTGCCATGTATTTTGAGAGCCAGGAAAGTTTATAGCATAGTCTGGCTATCAGCAAATGAACAGCACATGTTATCTAGTTCCTTAAAAAGACAATTACAGAATGAAGACAAACAAGACTGAGAAAAAGTAGTGGAAGAATAGCCCCACATCACCCAGAGGTAGCCAATAAGCACCAGAATTTCCTAAAGGATAAGGAGAAGCATAAGAGATTTACTATCTGTTATGTATGTAGGTTTAAATGTTATTGGTTAGTTTGAACTGTTCTTGTAAAATGTCAGAAATGATTGGTTTAAAAAGTGCGGGAAAACCCTGCACTCTGATTGGCTGGTAACTGCGGCTGCTGGCTATAAATAGCAGCCACAGCCCAGCCAAATCAGGTCTGTTACGAGCTGAAGTCACTAATAAAAAACTCTTACTGAAGCACTCTGCATTGACTCTCCATGCAAATCTAACACTATCCATGACTGTGATTAGATGTTGATTTGAGAGGGAAAAACTACTTTAAAATCAGTACAACCAGGGACAACCTAAACCTGTTTCAGTCAAGACCTACAGATAAGATTAAGACCATGCAAGACTTGGCAACATCAGCAGGGAAAAAAAGATGCTGCTAAGGCTTTCAGATATAGCGTGACAATTTAATGATTAGTTCACAAGCTGATAAAGAATCAGATAGGGTAAACAGCTGCAAAATTTTCCATTCTGGTATCTACAAAAAAAGGTGTGCCTCCATTGCAGTTCACAGAGAAGTCATTAAGTAACTTACTGCCCTAAGATATTTTAGAGAAGAAATTAATTCTGCATGAGTAATAAATCAGTTGCTAAAATTCCTGTAAACCTGTTGCTTCCTGCTTCATAAATCATGCTCTGTAAGAAACTTGCTTGAAAGAGTTACTTTCAGTTTGAAACAGTTGATAGAAGCTTAAGAGGTTAGAGGCAAGTGGGGAAAGGCCAGTTGAGAAAAAATACAAAAACATACAAACAAACAAAACCACTATTCAATTCTTTCAAATAAGTCAAGGACATAAAGACACAAAACCAATCTTACACCAGCCAAAGCATTATTATGGAGCCTTCCCCTTTGATGGGCATCTGATGGGCATCTGCCTTCTTTTGTCAGCATTGCATTACAACTCTATCCATTTTATGCATATATACAACATCATGATGCACATACAAAAGAGGTAGGCTTATATGTGATGCTACATCATTATTTTAGACATTCTGCCCACGCGCCTACCACCAAGATGCTGAAATCTGTTCTACCTGCAAGCTCCCTGGGGCTCTCCAGCTAACACATTTCAGACCTAGACTGTTTCTCAACAGATTTTCTTATTTCATTTGTTATAATAATACATTAAGGCAACCAAGTGTTTGCAGAATGTCACACGATAATGCATCAGTTATTAAGCATAAGAACAAAGAAAAATGAAGACCCTTGCTCTTAGGGGGAAAAGTGAAACTGAGCCTAGTATTATTTGCAAAACTGTTAAGTATATGCAAATCTGCATAAATAACACATATACACATTCATTGAGTCTAGCTGCAACTTCCCCTAGCCTTCATTTTAGGAAAGGTTAAAAGTAATCTACAGTGACGCTGTATAGTTTGTAACTCAGACTGTTATATGAACCCAGGCAATTGAGATAATTCAGTAAACAGTTCATTAACTATGAGCTAATGTACTATAGAAAGATAGTAATAAAGTTCTAAAGATACAGTCTCCTGGGTTGAACTTGACTCTCGTTGACTCAGTTTTCTTGATAATAATACAAAAGTACTTTGCCATTGCCTTCTTCCAGCATCTTTTTCAACTTTCCAAGCTACCCTATAATCCTAGGTTTCCCTGCAGAATCATTCAAGCACAAATGTCTATGGAGAGTTTCAGTCATCCAGATCATGGCTGTCCCAAAGATTATTTTTTCAAGAGGCACCTGGACTTTCTGATTTTTCTTTGAAGACATTTCGCTTCTCATGCAAGAAGTTTCTTCAGCCCTAACTGGATGGTGGGGAATGGAAGGATTCCTAGACTCCTTCACAGGAATTCCACCAGTTCACTGGTATAGGTATGTGGACGATTCTTGGTCAAGATCAAAACACAGAAATTGGAAGCATTCGCCAAACTTATCAACTCTGTAGACAGATACTCACATTCACATGGAAAGATTATTTTTCATGTTTATTTACTTTATTTGTATAACATATAAAAATTCCATTTCAATCAAGCAGTGTATTGTCTGGGTACAATTGTTTTTAGGCAATCATAATCAAAATGTTTACAATAGCATTCATCACAGTAACATTGATACTATAATAACAATAATATTTAGCTTGTCTATTTTAACAATTTCCATTTTAACATTTATCCTTTTATGTCCCTACATTTCTAACTTCTGTTTTTATTGTCTAACCATTGATAAAATAAGTCCCATGTCAAAAAGTATTCAGTTTCTTCTTTGTCCTTAATAGTGTTAGTCTATCCATTTCTGCACATTCTAATATTTTCTTAATTACGCTCTCATCTGTTGGGATCTCGTCACACTTCCATTGTTGAGCATATACAATTCTAGCTACAGTTAATAAATGTAAAATCAAGTATATAGTCTGTTTATCATATTTTTCTGGCAGAATGCCCAATAAAAATATTTCTGGTTTCATATCTACATGCTGTTTTATCATTTTTTTTCCATCCAAGTATGTATTTTTGTCCAATATTTTTTGGCTTTTGGGCATGTCTACCACATATGGTAATATGAACCAGGCATTTGATTGCATTTCCAACATTTAGCAGATCTGTCCTTATACATTTTTGCCAGTCTCGTTGGTGCAAAATGCCATCTGTAGAACATTTTGTACAAATTTTCTTTATATGCAGTTGACAGTCAATTTAACATTTCTATCCCACTATTTCTGCTGCCATTTGTCTAATTCTATTGCATATAAACAGCGGTGTACCCCAAGGGAGCATTTTAGGACCCACACTCTTTACACTCTCTATATAAATGACCTTTGTGATCACTTTATAAGTAACTGCG
This sequence comes from Naja naja, assembly GCA_009733165.1. Classification (NCBI taxonomy): domain Eukaryota; kingdom Metazoa; phylum Chordata; class Lepidosauria; order Squamata; family Elapidae; genus Naja; species Naja naja. The sequence goes on along the minus strand of CM019155.1, from coordinate 97,034,934 downwards.
TCCTCTTCGCTGATGATGTAAAACTATTCAACACCACTGACAATGCTACAATCCTTCAAAGTGACCTTGATTATGTGTCTAAATGGTCAAACATTTGGCAACTCCAAATCTCAACCAACAAATGCTCTGTCCTGTCTGGTTTTTTTGGTAAAAAAAAAAATCAATACACCAAATACAAGCTAGGCAGATATGACCTTATTGATGACCCTCACTCTGTCAAAGACCTTGGAGTTCTCATATCGAATGACCTGAGTGCCAGAGGTCACTGCAACAACATTGCAAAAAAGGCTTTAAGAGTTGTAAATCTGATCTTATGAAGCTACTCCTCTGGTAATACTGATTTGCAAACTAGGGCATACATAACCTTTGCTAGACCAATACTTGAATACAGTCCACAGTCTGGAATCTGCACTGCATATCAGACATTAATACAATTGAGCAAGTCCAGAAGTATTTTACAAGAAGCGTACTACACGCCTCTGTTCGCAACAGAATACCCTACGCCACCAGACTTGAGATTCTAGGCTTAGACAACCTTGAACTACACTGGCCAAGGTTGGACTTAAGCATAGTACATAAAATCATATTACAATGTCTTACCAGTTAATGAATATTTCAGCTTTAACCACAATAACACAAGAGCACACAACAGATATAAATTAAATGTAAACCACTCCAAACTTGATTGCAGGAAGTATGATTTCAGCAACAGAGTGGTCAATGTCTGGAACTCACTATTTGATTCTGTTGTCACATGCTCAAACCCCCACTTCTTTACCCTCAAGCTAACCTCTTTCAACCTCACCCCATTCTTAAGAGGTCTGTAAGGGGCGTGCATAAGCAATGATTAGTTCCTATTTCATGTATTTAGCATGAAATAGTTTGAATACATGAAATACATGTATTTCATGTATTTAAACTTATGTTTATTCATATTTCTATTATATTGTAAGCGTTTGACAAAATAAATAAAATAAAATAAAATAAAATATCCAAAATTTTTAGCCAAAACAATCATTGTCTCCTTTACCTGCTCACTTTCAAGTTTAATACTTAATAAGTAACAATATATTTTCTTTATCAGTTTTTCATCCGCTCCAGTTAATATCTGGTCCAATTCTGTTAATTCTTTATTAAAACCATACATTTTAGCATCTTTCTCATATTGAGATTGTAACTGCGTTTGTGGCCACCATGCAATATCCATTCCTTGTCTACTAAGTTGCTGCTTGGTTTTTAATTCCCCTTTTTCATTCAAAATATCTTTATAGCTTACAATTGTTTCCATATTAATAAAATTAGGATGAATCAATGCTTCCATTGTGGAAAGCCAGACTGGTATTTTCAAGTAGTGTTGTTCTTTAATTTTAAGCCATACTGATAACAATGCATTTCTAACATAATGTCTTTGAAAGTAACTATGTATCTTATTCTTCCCATACCATAAAAAGGCATGCCAACCTAATTGAATGTCATGTCCTTCTAAAGTTTATAGTCTTTTATGCCTCAAATTGATCCTTTCTTTCACCCATAAGTACCGAGCCTTGGTAATACAATTCCCAATCTGGCAGCCCAAAGCCCTTATTTTTTTTAGTCTTGTAGCATTTTCAAACCTATTCTTGCTTTTTTCCCTAACCAAATATATCTTAATATGTTTTATTTTGTTCTTTAAAATATTTTCCCCCAATTTTATTGGAATTGTTTGGAATAAATATAATAAATATAATAGTCTTGGTAAAATACTCATTTTTATAGTTGCTATAGTTGCGTGTCAGTGACAATTGACTGGCGGTTGCGAGATTGGCGGTTGCGAGTCCCTCCTTCTGAGGTTGGGCCCGGGTGGTCAGTTGGGCCTGTTGTTGATGTACCTGTCCCCCAGCTGCGTTGCAACGGCCCTTCCCGAGCTGCTGGATGCCCTCTCAGGAGTGGTGGTGGAGTTCCCCAGACTTATTGTTCTGGGAGACTTCAACTTACCCTCCCTGGGGGTGGCGTCTGGATTGGCTCGGGAGTTCTTGGCATCCATGACAGCCATGGACCTGACCCAGGTGATTCAGGGACCCACCCATGGGGGGAACGACTCGACCTGGTTTTTATCTCGGGGCAGTGGTGTAGTGATCTGGGGGGTGGATCTCCTGTTATTCTACCACTATCATGGACAGATCATTATCTCCTGAGGCTGGTCTTCCAGTCTGCTGCTCCCGCTGCTGGGATGAGGAGCCGACGATGGTTCCGCCCCAGGCCTAATGGACCCGGAGAGGTTCCAGGCGGCCCTGGGGTTTTGCCCACCTCCCTTGCCCACAGCCCGGCCGAGACTTTGGTGGCGCCTGGCAAGAGGCGGCCTCGGCAGCTTCGACCGGGTTGTCCCCTTGCGGCCTCTCCCTTGCCGGAGACCTCGTTTAGCTCCTTGGTTCTCAGAGGAGCTTCGGGAATGAAGCGGCAGAGGAGCGCCTAGAGAGCAGGTGGAGGACTAGTCGCTCTGAGTTTGACCGTCTCCAGTTAAGAGCCTATATTAGGACTTACCTGGAAGCGATTAGAGCAGCGAGATGTGCTTACTTCTCGCTCTGATTGCGTCTGCCGATGATCGCCCTGCGGCCCTGTTTAGGGTCACTCGCTCCCTCTTGCAATTGAGGGAGGGAGGGGACCCCCTGGGCAGAGCAGAGGATTTTAGTTTACATCTGGCGGATAAGGTCGCTCAGATTCGGGCCGGCTTGGACTCTGACTGGCAGGATGTTGATGAGGCGTGACGATGAGTCTTGTGGATCCTGTTTGGGTTGAGTTTGACTCTGTCTCCCTGGATGAAGTGGACAGGATCATGCGGAGGCTGTCCTCCACCACGTGTTTATTGGACCCGTGTCCTTCCTGGCTGGTTTATGCCTCCAGGGAGGTTACACCGTGGTTGGCTCCAGGCAGTTATCAACGCTTCCTTGAGTGAAGGGGTTTTCCCTGCCGCCCTTAAAGAGGCGGTGGTGAGACCCTCCTTAAGAAGCCTGCTCTGGACCCAACCATTTTGAATAACTATCGTCCAGTTTCCAACCTTCGCTTTTTAGCAAAGGTTGTTGAGAGCGTGGTGGTTCAGCAGCTTCGCTGTTCCTGGAGGAAACTGATTACCTTGACCTGTACCAATCGGGTTTCAGGCCCGGACACAGCACCGAGACAGCATTGGTGCATTGGTGGATGATCTCTTGAGGGCTCGGGACAGGGGTTTTCCTCTGTCCTGGTCCTTTTAGATCTCTCAGCGGCTTTCGATACCATCGACCATGGTATCCTTCTGCGGCCCGGGGTTGGGAGTGGGGGCACCGTGTTATGGTGGTTCTCCTCTTACCTTCGGACCGTTCGCAGTCGGTGTTGACGGGAGAGCAGAGGTCTTCCCGAGGCCCCTTAGTTGTGGGGTGCCTCAGGGGTCGGTTCTCTCACCTCTCCTGTTTATATCTACATGAAACCGCTGAGATCATCCGTGGTTTTGGGGTGAGGTATCATCAATATGCTGATGATACCCAGTTGTATATCTCCACCCCAGACCAGATCAGTGATGCTCTCTCGGTGATGTCCCGGTGCCTGGAGGCGGTGCAGGCCTGGATGGGGAGTAACAGGCTCAGACTCAACCCAGCCAAGACTGAGTGGCTGTTCTTACCGGCATCTCGGTGTTCAGTGGATGTGCCATCTTTGGTCATGGGGGGGGAGGTGTTACCCCCCGTGGATAGGGCGAGGAATCTGGGCGTCCTCCTGGATGCACAGCTCAGTTTGGAGGAGCAGGTGGGGGCTGTGGCCAGGGGGGCTTTTGCCCAGGTTCAGCTGGTTCACCAGCTTCGCCCTTACCTGGACCGAGATGCCCTTCGAACGGTCACTCATGTGCTCGTCACGTCCAGAATCGACTACTGCAATGCTCTCTACATGGGGCTTCCCTTGCGGATTACTCGGAGGTTGCAGCTGGTGCAGAATGCGGCCGCGCGGGCTGTGATGGGGGTATCCCGATACTCCCATGTTACACCCCTCCTGCGCGACCTGCATTGCTTGCCGGTTGCCTCCCGGGTTTCCTTCAAGGTGTTAGTAACAACTTATAAAGCCCTTAATGGCTTGGGTGCAGGGTACTTGCGGGAACGCCTCCTGCCTGCATCACAGTCCAATCGCCCTGTGCGCTCCCATAGGAGGGGCCTTCTGGGAATACCGTCGGTCAGGCATTGTCGGCTGGCGGTTCCCAGAGCTAGGGCCTTTTTTGTGGGGGCGCCCGCCCTGTGGAACCAGCTTCCTGCGGATCTGCGTTTGGCCCCTGATCTCCGCTCCTTTCGTTGAGACCTGAAGACTTGGCTGTTTCAGCAGGCCGGCCTGGACTGACCATGGGGAGGGTAGTTTTAACAATGTTTGCCTATTTGCAATTTTACTGTTTTTGTTGTTTAGTAATTTGGACTTGTTTTTATTTGTTTTATTGTATATCTTTGTGTATGTTCGCCGCCCTGAGTCCTTCGGGAGTAGGGCGGCATACAAGTCTAAATAAATAATAATAATAATAATAATTGCTGATCTTTCCATTTCACCAAATCTAGTTTAATTTGTTGCATCAGTTTCATATAATTGTCCTCTTTAATTGTTGCACATTTTGCTATTAATTGTACTCCTAGGTACTTCACTTTTTTGACTGTGTATCAATTCTTTCTATCAATACTCTTTTTTGTGTATCTGTGAGATTTTTAACTAGTCTTGTCTTTGTTTATTTTCAATTCAGCAACTTCCCCATATTCTTCTATTTTTTCTAATTAACTTTGGTCCAGTTTCTAGTGGGTCTTCTAATATAAAGACCAAGTCATCTGCAAACACCTGTAGCTTACATTCTCTTTTTTAATTTCCATTCCTTTTATTTCTTCATCTTGTTGAATATTTCTGGTTAACAATTCCAGAGTCAGTGTAAATAGCAGCGGGGACAATGGACATCCCTGTCTAGTGCCTTTTTTATATCAAATTTCTCCATCATATTCCCATTTACAATCAGCTTACCTGATTGTTTATGATATATTGCTTTAATCATATTAATAAATCTCTCTCCAAAGTCCATATATTTTAATTTTAATAATATACATTGCCAATTAACGTTGTCAAATGCTTTCTGCGTATCTAGGAAAATCAACGCTCTTTGTTTTCCAGGGTGTGTTTCATAATACTCCAATGTGTTCAGTGGTTCATCTGCATTTAAAAGCAAATGCCACTCTTCTGAATACAGCAAAGTCCACATTTTGGACAGAGATGACTGCTGGCTTGAAAGAGGGGTCAAAGAGACCACCTGTCAAAACTGGACAGTCCTCTCTCAATAGAGGAATACAACATCATCTACCTCTAGTCTACAACACAGTCCTTTCAACAATTCCAAGAAGACTCCATAGCTATTTGCCCCACTCAGGTGACTCGAATGACACAGATAAACCTCCAGGTGGCCTCCACTACTTGCTAAAGGAATGCAAATGACCAGCTGTTTGCAAGGAGTGTAAAGAAGCATCAGAACTGAAGACCCTTCTTTGATGAGTAGCAAAATTTCTTCAAAGAAAAACCAGAAAGTCCAGATGCCTCTTGACAAAAAGCACATTTGAGACATTCAAGCACACAGTGGACCTGATCACCTTCAGTTATTAAGATGAGCCAAAGTCAATGGAATGCTCCCACCTAGTTGGAACATAGACAGGAATAGGAATAGAACTGAATGTGAAACTGTTTCTTCTGCCTACCCAGAAATGGAACAATATTAGTGGTGGCTTGTTATTATATCGGGCAAGAAATTATTGTCTTTCAACAATTCTAATTATTTGTTTGGGGAAACCAGTTGATCAGCAATATTAATATCATATCATTATATTATATATTATGTTATATATAATATATTATTATCATAGTATTACATTTGTAACTGTAGCCAGATTATTATAAGAAGAAATAATGAAATGCCCACAGTAGAAGATTGCATTGTAAAAATTACGGAACTTGAAGAAATGACAAAGCCAACCAATTTAGTCAGAGAAAAAGCAATAAAGACATTTTTAAAAGACAGGAAGCCTTATATGGACTTTTTGTTGAAAGAAGAAAAGACTGAATTGAAATTTATGCATTGGGGATTTAAAAGATCAAAGAGGAAGGGAAAAGAATAAGAAGACGATTTACCTGATAGAAGGGCAAAAGTAATCAATTTATTTTTATTTTCCTTTTTTATTTTCTTTTTCTTATTCTCTCTATTTTAGAAAAACAAGATTTTAAAAAAATCTTAATTTTCTTATTTTTGTATGTGTTGTATTGAAGAATTCTAATAAAAATGATATGTTTTACAATACTAATAATTTTTTTTAAATAAACCGTCAGTCCCCATAGTTCTTAAGAGCAATTATAAATGGATAATATATTCTATAAAATAAAATATCTAAAATAATTAAACAAATTATACATTTAAAGAAAAAGATTCTGGTCTGTACCAACACATGCTGGAGTCATTTTTATTACTAGCTCAATGTGTAAACTATGTTCGGTGGACCTACTACTAGTGAGTATTTTGAAATTGCAACCTGTGTTTTAGGTATGCTGGAGGCTTTGGTAACAGACAAACTATTAGTAAAAAACTTTCCTCAGTGGTTGAAAACTTATTTAAGAAAAATACATGTCAGTCTATATTTATTGTTAACTCATTTGGGTGTCTTTTTAGCCTTTGTAGAATTCATTCATGTTTGATTTAAAAAAAATCTTTATAAATATATTCTCTGGAATATATCACTTCCAAAGAAACTACTTCAGAAAAGTAATTGGAAGACAAGATGACTGAGTCATCTCCCAACAGACTACAAGTATGAAAGCAATTTAAAGTTGTGGTGCTTGCCAAATATCAGGAAATGACTGTCCCAACATAAGATGGAAAACTTGATTTCTTTCCAATACTGGCACAGTTGTTTTCAATTAATTTAACTTTAATTTAAATGTATTTTAAGAAAAATAAAAGCTAATTTTGCATGCCTCTGAAAAAAGAGGGAAAGGGAATAATAACAGATAAAATTATTGGTGAGGTAAAATTAATATAATGAAACAATGATGGAATGACTGCTTTGCTTTTATTAAGGAGCCTGCATGTATTCCAGAAAGCCTATGCATCAAGTTATTTATGGAGATGATTGCCGACACGTGTTACCCATTTCACGTGTTCTCCCTTTAGGGGATCATATAATGACTTTTGGGCACAAGTCAGGTTGAAGTACTATCCACCAGTTCTTGGGTTGGCAGGAAAATATGGTAGCATAAAATTTGTGGCATCAATTAACAAATTCTATCCTGCTATATTGATGAGGCTGGCCTTCACTGTTTTAATAAGGGGAAACTTAAGAAAAGCAATTAGTAGATTTACCCACCTTAGTTGGGTAAATAATTAGTGGAATGGAGCAAGGTTGGATGAATGTAGACAGGTACTTGTGATAGCATGTTAATGCATCTGTCAGTAAATTTTAGATGTGGAAATATTCATATCTGCAATCTCTCAATGTGGGTGTCTCTAAACATGGGTTTAATGCTCTTCTACAACAATACAAAATGTTTGGAATAGATGGCAATCATGGTAAAGGGACATAGAATTAAACTGAGAGAAAATAATACAGGTAGTCCTCAATTTACCTTGGTGGTGCAGGCTGTTAAACACTTAGCACTTAGTTCGAGCCACCTGCAATTAGCGCAGGCTCAAATCCCACCAGGGTCAAGGTTGACTCAGCCTTCCATCCTCTCGGGGTAGGTAAATTGAGGACCCAAGATTGTTGGGGGCAATAAGCTGACTTTGTAAAAATGCTGCTTGAGGGGGGCCAAAAAAAAGCCCTAGTAATAAGCAGGCATATACAATAGAATGAAGGCTATTGCTGAGCACATTGGATTGTGCTCTAAAGATTGTAAGCCGCCCCGAGTCTCCGGAGAAGGGCGGCATATAAATGTAAATTAAAAAAAAAAATTACGACCAGAATTGAGCCCAACATTTCTGTTAGACGTTTGTTGCCCCATTTTACAACCTTTCTTGCCACAGTTGTTCAGTGATTCATTGCAATTGATAAGTTAGTAATAATTGTTGTTGAGTGAATCTGGCTTCCCCATTGACTTTACTTGTCAGAAGGTTGCAGAAGGGGATCACATTATCTTGGGACGCAGCCACAGTCATAAATGTGAACCAGATGGCAAGCATCTGAATTTTGATCACATGACCATGTGGGTGCTACAAAAGTTGTAACTGTGAAAAACGGTCATAAGTGGGTTTTTTCAGTGCCGTTGTAATTTTGAATAGTCATTAAATGAACTTTTGTAAGTTGAAGTCTACCTGTGAAGAGATGACTAGAACTGTTTTACTCAGATCTAATACTGTTTCAAAAATGGATTTAGATAGTTTAGAAATTGCCTACATAAGTTTGGATAAGATGTCTAGTCTTTCCTATGATTCAAAATAGTTATGAACATCAACGTGAGGAGAGAGAATCTTAAGATCTGCAGTAGACTTGAGTGGACAGATCCCACCTCTGGTCATATAATTGATTGATAGATTGTTTTCATGGAAAAACGGTGTCAAGGGAAGACAGAAAATGTTATAACTGGAGTGGCTAAAGACAACTTTAGGCTGATAGCTATAGGAAGGGTGGTTCAACAAAATGTTAAGCATATGGTAGATATAGTGCTTAATTTAATTTAATTTAATTTTAATTTAATTGGTTTTATATACCACCCTTCTCCCCAAAGGGACTCAGGGCGGTTTACAGGGCAATTAAAAAACATACAATGCAGATATTAAAATAAAATTAAACTCAATTAATTAAGCCCCACCCATATCATATTTTAAAAATTTAGGACATTAGTTAAAAACAGTAAATCCAATCCCAAAAAATCTAATCGAAAAATTTAAAATTTAAAATATCTCATAGGGATAGATCGGCTTGCTTAAACAGCCATGTCTTAAGGGCGCAGCGAAAGGCTCCCAGGTCGGGGACAGTCCGGATCTCTATCGGTAGCTCATTCCAGAGGGCAGGGGCAGCCACAGAGAAGGCCCTCCCCCTGGGGGCCGTCAGCCGGCATTGTTTGGCTGACGGCACCCTGAGGAGGCCAACTCTGTGGGCCTGCACTGGTCGGTGGGAGGATGTCATCGGCAGTAGGTAGTCTCTGGGCCTAAGCCATGGAGTGCTTTAAAGATCATAACCATCACCTTGAATCGCACCCGGAAGACCACCAGTAGCCAGTGCAAGCCGCGCAGGAGAGGTGTTACATGGGCATGCCGGGGCCTCCCATAAATGCTTACAAAGGGAATTTGTACCATATAAGTGTATAGCCATTTTCTGGGATAAAACATGATTGGTTACTTGTTCATTAATAATCTGGTGCATTATGCAAAACCCAGGCAATTTAGCTGATGAATCATGTTTCATTTAATACATGTAAATTATATGCTAGTATGTTATGCAAATGCTGCCCACCTGCTTGTGAGAAATGATAAAGGAACTTTGAGACAGAAGAGCGAAAGGCAGAAATCAGCTGAAGTCTGAAACCAAATCTCATATGAGATAATCTTGTTTATGCCAAATGAGAGGCTTTCTTTCAAAATGAAAAATAATCCTAGAGCCCTATACAGTTGGTGCCATCCTTTTTCTTTCTGTATATCTGAATACATCTGATCTTTTCATATATCTGCATTATTTTTTTAAAAAGCAATCAGACTTTTTCATATACGCAGACTACATATTTGCATGGCTTATTCTTTGGCTTGGGCAATGACATCTTTTTATTCTGACCAAGGAAGCTGGGCTGAAAAAAGAGTCCTTGGCTCTCTTTTGCAGTTGCTTCTTGGGTTAGAAAAAACTAGGGCACCAGAGACACAATAAAATTGATGGACATTTGATTAGGTCAGGAGTCCTCAAACTTGGCAACTTTAAGACTTGTGGACTTCAAGTCCACAAGTCTTAAAGTTGCCAAGTTTGAAGGCCTCTGGATTATAATTTGCTCCTTGGGGGACTTTTGGGGAAAAAAAGCAGCTGCCAGAAGGGAAACCACTCTATCCTGTCAGAATCTTCACCCTGACTCTTCACTTCCTGAAGCAGAAACTCCAGGAACATATATAGATTAAATACAATCTTCAAATTAGTAGAAGTAATTTGGGAGCTTTGCATGAAAGCCAGAAAGACATCTTATTCTGGCTTCAGCAGCAAGAGAAAACACCAAAGTCCAAGATAGGCAAGATACATTCATCTGTATACTTTCTATTCAATTTTATGTCTTTTAACAGTTGGGATTGAAAGGTTAGCTCTGCTTTTTTATCTTTGAAATGAAGACAAACCTCCCTTAATTGGCACTCAGTTCTTGGCAACATCATGGACATGTGCATGCACTTGCAAACTAAGTCCTCAAAAATTAATTGAGACAAATTAACTCAGACAAAATATGACTATTCAATGCCTTAGTTGGCTGTTGATAAATTGAGTTCTAATGTCAACAAAGCACTCTTATCTAGAGTCAATAAAACTTCTTTTTAGGAAAATTAAATCATCTTCCCAATTTATTTATTTATTATTTATTTGATTTGACTTGTATGCTGCCCCTCTCCCGAACGGACTCGGGGCGGCTCACAATTAAAACCAACACAATAAATAATTACCTAAAATAGAATTAAACCCCACAAGCCAAATTACTAAAAACAAATTATAAAACAAACCCCCTCCCCCCCAAGAGGAGTCAGGAGTCAGCACAGCGCAGCCTGCTCAAATAGCCAAGTTTTCAGGTCGTGGCGGAAGGTGCGGAGGTCGGGGGCCAGGCGGAGTCCCAGAGGTAGTTGATTCCATAGGGCGGGAGCCGCCACAGAGTAGGCCCTCCCCCGCGTCACCGCCAAGCGACATTGAGTCACAGACGGCACGCCAAGGAGTCCCTGCCTGTGCGCTCGTACAGGGCGGTTGGTATTCGATGCTGGCAGTAGACGTTCCCGCAGATAGCCCGGACCCATGTCTCGTAGGACTTTGAATGTCAATACCAAAACCTTGAATCTCATTCGAGGGCAACCGGCAACCAATGCAGGCCACGAGGAGGGGCGTAACATGGGAGAACCGGAAGCTCCCATCACAACCGCGGCAGCATTTTGCACCAGTTGAAGCCTCTGGATGGTATGCAAGGGCAGTCCTAGATAGAGAGCGTTGCAGTAGTCGAGCCACGAGGTGACAAGTGCCTGAGTGACCGTGTGCAGGGCACCTCGGTCCAGATATGGGCGTAACTGGCGAACCAGCCAGACCTGGGCAAAGGCCCCCCTGGCCACGGCTCCCACCTGCTCCTCCAACCTGAGCCGTGAGTCCAGGAGGACCCCCAGATTCCGTGCCCTGTCCATGGGGGGCAACACCTCTCCCCCCATGACCAAAGATGGAATCTCCTGACTGGGTCGAGATGTCTGTACGCACAGCCACTCTGTCTTAGCCGGATTGAGCCGAAGCATGTTACTGTCCATCCAGATCCTTACCGCATCCAAACAACGGGACATCACAGAGAGGGCATCACTGATGTGGCCTGGGGTGGAGATGTAAAACTGCGTATCATCAGCGTACTGATGATACTTCACCCCAAAGCCATGGATGATCTCACTCAGCGGTTTCATATAGATGTTGAACAGGAGGGGCGAGAGGACAGACCCCTGAGGGACCCCACAAGTGAGAGCCCTTGGAGTCGACCTCTGCCCCCCTGCCCACACCAATTGCGAGCGTCCCGAGAGGAAGGAGGCGAACCACTGGAGCACAGTACCACTCCCAGCCCCCCGAGACGCCGCAGTAAGATACCATGGTCGATGGTATCGAAAGCCGCTGAGAGATCTAACAGGACCAGGACAGAGGAAAAACCCCTGTCCCGAGCCCTCAGGAGATCATCCATCAGTGCGACCAATGCCGTCTCCGTGCTATACCCGGGTTGAAAGCCCAATTAATGATGTGTGTTGTAGTTTGGATATCTGTTATTTTTAATGACTATTGCTAAGCTTTAATCTCAGAATTTATCACTTGAGAAAAAATGATGTTAGTAGCTTATACTTTACAAGATTTACCCTTGAAACGTTTGGCTGTAAACTCCCCAATTAAGCAACTTTTGCTTAGTAAAGTTATGGTAAAAAAAAACCTTCCACGATTCATGCTTTCTCTGGGTTATACTGAAGCTCAGGAACTTTTCACTCTGGATCTATTCACCTCCATGCTGCAGCGAGAGCCCAGGATGGGTAAACTCCTTCTATGACATCATTAAGCTGGGTCTGTTTTTGAGGATATAAAAGCCAGCCCCCGGGAGTAGCCCCAGCTTTGACTCAGCTTCTTTAGTCACAAGCTGTGTCTCTGAAAGTGCTAGAGAATTATTTCAAACGACTTTACAGAAGCTACCTTTGCTTCAATCAGCTATCCAGGCACCTGGGTAGCTGCAACCTCAGGAGAAGCGGGGCTCCGTTTCTCCTGCAACATTGGATTCAACATTTCTCCACACTGCCAGGCAAAGCAGGGAAGCACCTTAGAAGCCTTCCCCATAGCCACGGTTTGTGCGATCCCTTATCTGATCGGCAAACCGCTAGCAGTGCCAGCCAGCTGATTGCGTGGGCAGTGATCCTCCTCATCTGGTTGCTTCAATCGCTCGGGGCTTGAAATAGCCTAAGGAGTGAAGTTTCTTCTTCCTCAGAGCCTTCGCAGAGCAGTGGCCATCATTCTGAAGCTTCTTCTGCCACGAGGTGAGCGGCCATTTTAAGGCTCCTGCCACAAGGTGAGCGGCCATTTTAAGGGTTCCGGTGGCAATTTTCTGGTCAGGCCCAACTATCACATCTCAGCAATTGGGAGTTTATCTTTCAAAGCTGAGCATAGCTAGCCTAAAATGGATCAAGACAAAGCTCAAGCAGAGCTTTCTCCTCCAGTGGAGCAGACTCTCCAATCTCCCAAAAAGAAAAGGCGCAGACAATGTAATGCTCAGAGAGAAGTGGCTGCTAAAATCAGAGCAAAGGGCCTTGCCCCTAAGAAGACAACTCAGGCTGAGTTGAGGGCAGAGAAACACAGACATGCTGTTCTAGAGAGACAATTTAATAAAACCATTCAACAAATGAGGGGGCAACTGCAACAGGCCCAGCCTGGTGTCCTACAGGGTTCCCAGAGGAATCCCCCCAGGGGAGGAGATGTTGTTCTTGGAGCCTTTGGACCTCCTCCGACCTGGTCTCCTGAGGCATTTCAGGAACAACGAGACCCTCAAGACCTCAGTAGGTCTGGGCCTTATTTCCAGTCAGCATCGGGGCCTCTTCCCTCCAGGGTCCAGGTACCCATGTCCAGTCCAGAAGCCATTTCCACCTCCACAGCAGCTGGCCTTAGGCCTTCAACTTCCTTTGACAACACGTCCACAGACATCCAAGATGTGGTTGCCCTAGCCATCAAAAAGGGGTTGGCGGAAGGTTTTCAGCAGATTCTTTAGCCTTTGGAAAGGGTCCAGGCCCTTCTCCCTCCTTAAACCATAAGTTCCTCACCACTGCAGCAAGAGGGCCACAGGGTCCATGCTTCTCAGGTAGAATGGGAGGATGATGAAAGGGAAGGGGGGGGCCTCCCCATCTGAACACAGTTGCTCCTCTCGTTCAGAGCGGGAAGAGGGTGAAATCTGCAAACGCAATCTTTCAGAGGAAGAAGACCCTAATCCAGACCCACCATCCTCTGCATTGGTCTTCAAACCTCCCCTCTTCAAGCCTTTACTTAGGAAGGCTTTTGTCACTGCCAACCTGTCACCTGAGGAAGTAGCTCTGGAACCACAAGGTAAACCCTTAGGGAAAGGAGACTCACTCTTCTCCAAGCCTGTAGTACACACGAAGGTTTTGCCTTCCCCCATCTTGTTCCTCGACATGGTCAAGGAGCAGTGCGCTTCCCCTTCAGCAGGCCCTCGCCCATCAATGCTAGACAGGCATTTCTATAACGTCAGTTCAGCCCTGGACAACGCCCTGGCTGTACCATCAGTATATGCTCCGGTTGTGGCATCATTTTCCTCTTCTGGCACGCCAACTGAGCCAGAAGATGTTCTCAAAGCAGAAGATAAGCGTTCCGAACAGACCCTCAAATGCAACCACCAAGCTGCTGCATGGGCTGTTCGGGCTTCGACCACTGCATCCTTTTTCATGAGGGCATCCATACGTTGGCTGCATCAACTGCAGGACCGTTTGCCTTCGGTCTCATCAAGACCTCAACAAAATTATAGCAGTGGCGGAATTCACTGCAGATGGCATCTTCAGTGGCAGCTAGAAGGCTTCTGTGGCTCCATAATTGGCAGGCGGAGTCACGACACAAATGGAAGCTGGCCTCTGCTCCATGTGCAGGCGACAAGCTCTTTGAGGAGTCTCTAGAGCCTTATCTCATCGAGACCAGAGATAAATGGAAGATTCTTTCCTCCTCAGCTAAAAAAGCTGACTATTGCCCAGCTCCATATCACACATCTGCCTTTTGACTGGAGACCTCCTCTCGCTTTTCTCGTCCACAGAGGTCGTATTCCCAAAGTCAGGCCCAACGAGCAGAACCACCTGGCAGACAGCAATCTTCTGCTGGTAAATGGCCCTTTCGGGGGGGAGGGGGTCATGCCTTCCATCGCTCTAAGTAACTCCTTGTTCTCCCCACCCATAGGAGGTCATCTAGCCTTCTTTGCCTCCAAATGGGAGGAGTCAACAATGGACACCTGGGTGCTTAATGCCATTAGGTCAGGATTGCAATTGGAATTTTTGCCATCACCCCCAGAAAATTTTTTGATTTGTCCCATTTCAAGGGACACTTCAAAGAAAGTCCTCATGAATTCGGCCATTCATCATCTTCTAAACATCAGGGCTATTCAGCCTGTTCCAATCTCACAACAGTTCTTAGATTCCTTCAAGAAGACTTGGAGAAGGGTTTGGCCCCCAATACCTTACGTCACCAAGTAGCTTCTCTCTCCTCAGTTCTTTCATAGGGTTCATTTCCTTCCTTATCCCATCACCCTTTGGTCAGAAGATTTTTAACAGGAGCTTCCAACCTTCACCCACCTGTGCTTCACAGGTATCCTTCCTGGGACCTTCATCTGGTCCTTAACGCCCTCACGAAGGCCTCCTTTGAACCCCTTAGAACAGTATCTCTCCAGTTTCTAACCCTAAAGGTAGTGTTCCTCGTTTCTATCATCTCGGCCAGACGGGTGTTAGAGCTTGGAGCTCTTTCCATCAGGCAGGATCTCTGTTTATTTCATGATGACAGGGTCGTCCTCTGTTTGGACCCCTTGTTTATTCCAAAGGTTAACACCTGGTTTCACCGGTCCCAGGACATTGTGTTGCCGGACTTCTGTCCCCTCCCACACCATGATTTAGAGCGCAAGTGGCACATGCTAGATGTCAGGAGGGCCCTTAAAATCTATATTAAGCGCACTTCCCCCCTTAGGAAGACAGAAGCCATGTTTGTTTCTTTTTTCCCTTCTCACCTGGGGAACAAGGCCTCTTCCCCAACTATTGGCAGGTGGGTCAGGAAGTGTATTGCACAGGCCTACCAAGCAGCAGCTCTTCCAGTTCCCCGAGGGCTAACGGCGCACTCTACCAGAAGTGCGTCCACTTCAGCTGCCTGGGCTACCCAGGCATCCTTGGAAGTGTCACTGCGGGTTTTTTGGTTTGTCTGTTTCAAGCTTCTAAGCTCATATTCTAGCAAGCAGATGTCTGCTAGCCAGCACTGTGTTATCTTGTCTCCATTGTAATGAGATAAGAATGTTTTGATTTACTGCGCATGTGTAAGAAGTTTTGACTTCACTTCCTGTCACTTCCGTTGTACTTTTCCTTTGTTTTTCTTCTATGTGCCTTGGTGGAGATTAGGTTGCAAACATGTAGCTCCGTTAGGTTTTCTTATTTTATAAATAAAAAGGTTTTTAGATTACTTTCCGGGTCTCATTTTTATCATCGTTGACAGCAGAGAAGAACACGGTTTATCACCTCTAATTAGCAGGGATGTTTTGGAAGCTTTTTTACTCCCTGGCAGAAGGTTTTTCCAAGCCTTTGAAAATGGTAGCAGAGAAAGGCTTGACAGGAAGAAATTTGCAGAGCGGCCACATGGACATCCCCATCTTCTTTTGTTCGACACTATTGTCTTGCTGCCTACGCCTTGGTGATGGCAGCCTTCGGCAAACGGGTGCTTCAACGAATGGTTCCACAGTCGGAGTGATTGGCTGGATGAGGACCTGCCTGCAGACATGCAAGCTTTGATATGTCCCATCCTGGGCTCTCGCTGCAGCATGGTGGAGAATGGATGTTGGTAAATTTACCGTGAATGCCCTTTCTATCTATGCTGCGAGAGAGCGCAGCCCCTCCCTTGGTTCGTCTGGACAGGGTAAGACATATGTTATCCTTGATTGTTGGCTTTCAGAGTCACTTAGTTGGTCTGTCAGTATCTTCACCAAAGCTGGGGCTACTCCCGGGGGCTGGCTTTTATATCCTCAAAAACAGACCCAGCTTAATGATGTCATAGGAAGGAGTCTACCCATCCTGGGCTCTCTCGCAGCATAGATAGAAAGGGCGTCCACGGTAAATTTACCAACGCCCATTTTCAGTTGTAAGGAAATATCAGGCCTATAGTTAGGAGCTAGCGGATTCCCCCCTCCCCTGATGTTTCCCCCATGTTCTCAGTTTAAAACCCAACTGGGCACAAACAAGCAATTGCCCACCTTTGCAGACTTTCCTCCATCTTGACTTCTGGGCTTTTTACAGGCCTGGAAAAGATATAATGTTACAGCATTTTGTTTGCTGTTATGATCCCTAATCATAGTGCAAATGTTGGGCATTGGCCTTGGTGCTCTCTGAACTTGGTTGGTTTCTTGCAGACAGTTTATTACCCAAACTAGGTTACATCATTGATAATGACTTTTGAAAGACTAACTGTGGCTGATGCCAGGATTGATTTTTGTCTTTCCAAAATATTATATGCCTGTTTAGCACCATTTCTTACTTTGACATGATTAGGAAACAGTAGAGTGTGTCAGTGATTTTAGATTTATCAGGAATGAAAGTTTGACTTTTTCCTATTCTAACTCCCAGCTTCATCATCACTACCTTTCAATCTGCTTCCCCTGTATAACTTTGGAAACACATTTTAAAAATACACAGGAGAAAAATAAAATGCACAGGAGAAGAATAATGCTTTCCAGTAATAGATGTGTCCTTTACAGATTTACTGAATGTTCCTTAATTATTTTTCCAATGAATGCAGAAGTAGTCATTTTAGCCTAAATGTAATAGAACTTGTTGAGAAATAATTGGATCCTTGTTCTTGCTATTCTTCGGGATAATGGTGGAATAATATAAGTGAAGGGATTTTTAATGTTAAAAAGAATACAGTATAGAATAATTAAATAGCATCAAGTTTTATTTGAGAATTTTTTTTGCAGATGCAGTGTATTTGTCTTGGATGCAGATTATAGGATTAGCTCAGATATTAAGGAATGTTAACATTCATTATATTTGAGATAAAAAGTAGATTTATTTAAAAGCATAACAAAAGGAAGAGAACAGGACAGGATTACAGGAAAGCACCTAGTTTCTTAAACACAAAGACTCATTTTTCTAATAATAAACCAGAGACAGACACAGAGAAGGTATAAAACACTGATTAAGTGGTGTCAGCTTGTTTTGACTTCTTCAACTTTCTCTTAATTAACCTTATCCTAGTTTTTTAGGTTGAAAACCTCTCTGGTGGATTCATTCCTATTCTAATGCGCTATGCTTTTAGATTACTTGCATTTGCATTCTCTCAGAAATTAAGTAATGTCATCAGCATAGCACAAAGTTTTTCCCTCCATTTTGAAAACCATGTTAATCTTTTTTCCAGTGCATCTTTTCATACAGTGGCTGAATAAATAACAGGGGAGTCCTCAGCCTATCAGTGCTCTATGCCTCTATGTTCTGTCTATGGCTTCCTGACTCTGTATAGGTTTTGCATGTGGAATTTAAAATATTATGGGATTCCCATTTTGTTAAGCATAGACCCCAGCTTTATTGGGGCCTTTCTGTATAAAAGCCTTTCTGTAGTCAATGAAACAAACATTGACTTAAATTTTTAGTATTCCCTGGTTTTCTCTATTATCTAGACATATCTCTTGTTCCTTGGCTTTTTTTTAAAGCCCATCTCAAACATCTGGAATTTATCTTTCCATACACAACTCTATTCTGCACTGAATGGTCCTAAATATGATTTTATTGTTGTTAGTTGCGAAGTTGTGTCCAACCCATCACAACCCCATAGACAACATTCCTCCAGGCCTTCTTGTCCTCTATCATCTTCTGGAGTCCATTTAAGCTCATGCCTACTGCTTCCGTGATTCCATCCAGCCACCTCATTCTCTGTCATCCTCTTCTTCTTTTGCCCTCAATCGTTCTCAGCATTAGGCTCTTCTCCAGTGAGTCCTTCCTTCTCATTAGGTGGCCAAAGTATTTGAGTTTCATCTTCAGGATCTGGCCTTCTAAAGAGCAGTCAAGGTTGGTCTCCTGTAGGACTGACCAATTTGATAGCCTTGCAATCCAAGGGACTCGCAGGAGTCTTCTCCAGAACCATAGTTCAAAGGCCTCAATTCTTCGGTGCTCAGCCTTTCTTATGGTCCAACTTTCACAGACATACATTGCAACTGGGAAAACTGACTATATGCACTTCTGTTTTACTATCATGTAAAATTAAAAATATTGTGCAATAGTTTGCATAATCTGTTCAGCCTCTTTTCTTTGATATTGTTGACTAGTGTATCATTCTTCAGTTTTTCTAGCATTGTTACATTAGAATCTCTATTGATTCTTCTATATTTCTTTAGAAATTCCAATTCCCATAGCCTTCTGATTTGGTAATGGCCTGAATGCAAATCTAACTTCCTCTTCCTCTTTATATTTGCATTTCAATATACACCATCCACTCTGATTCTTTCTGAATCAGTTCCTAGCTATCCATCCTGTAACTGTGTAACACACGAATTTGAGGTTAGAACCTACTTTTGTGTTGGAGATTTTTAAAGCTTACTTTCTCTGTTTTTTCCCCTCCCAGTGACTGTTTCCTTCCTCAATTCTTTACAGATAGCAATAGCAATAGCACTTAGACTTATATACCACTTCACAGTGCTTTACAGCCCTCTCTAAGCGGTTTACAGAGTCAGCATATTGCCCCCAACAATCTGGGGCCTTCTCCAATTTTCTCAGTTGATTCTAACATGCAGTTTGCTTTTTTCTGTTTCTTGATCTTTAATAGTCTCTTTTCACATTCATCCACAACAATTTCAATTTATTTTCATTGCATAACTACTTTGGGTTTATCAATGAGATTCAGGATGGTTAGAATTGCTGCAAATCACTCTACCTGCAGCATTACTTTCTTCCTATAAAAATAAAACCAAAACCATCACAGTTCTGTAGGAGGGTCAAATACAGAGGTGGTATTCAGCAGGTTCTGACCAGTTCTGGAGAACCAGTAGCGGAAATTTTGCGTTGTTTGGAGAACTGGCAAATGCCACCTCTGACTGGCCCTGCCCCCATCTATTCTCTGCCTCTCAAGTCCCAGCTGATCAGCTGGGTCTCCTTTGGTTGCCTTGCACAGGAGAATGGAGCTGGAAAGCTGGTTAGTGGGGTGGGGAGGGGATGGGGACTTTGAAGTAACCTTCGCCTGCCACACCCACCAAGCCATGCCCACAGAATCAGTAGTAAAAAAATTTTTTAATCCCACCACTGGTCAAATATCTCCCCTCCCCAATCAATGATCAGTTTCCAATTTTTTATAAATTTGAACTTTAAATTAAAAAGTAACAGTAAGTGCTAATGAGTCAAGCATTACAAAAATGTTTCACCTATGGGTCCAAATATCTGTTATCCATAGTTTGGAACAAATCTAATTAAACATGAAATCATACTTGCAGCACTTTATTATAACTTTTATTGTGGGATTGGCTCCCTCTTGAGGAAGAACGATGAACCTAGTTTATATGCATTCTATGGGTGGGGTGGTTTTTTAGAGTTTTAATGCTGTGATTTTAGTATTAATTCGGCTTGATTGTTTAATTTGGTTTTATCTAACTTATTGTTGTGTGATTTTATTTTGTAAGCGCCCGAGTCCTTTCGGAGAGGGGGCGGCATATAAGTCGAATTAATAAATAAATAATAAATAATAAATAAAATGAACCATGAAAAATCAGTTGCCGTAAGAAATAGTAGCTTCATTTTATTCATGATTCAGAATATAGCCTAGTACAAATCATAGATAAGTTGATTAGTGGGGTTGATGTAATAATGGGATTGTGTGTATTTATTTATGCATTATTGTATATCTGGGGTCCTGTTTGTTTTATTTGTATTTTTAGTCTGGGCTGTATTTTTGATGTCTTATTTGTTTTTATGAATTGTATAGTTTTTCTACCATTGGAGTTGGGCAGCTAATAAATTTGAATGAATGAATGTTGTATTCTAGGGGCGAACATTTCTTAAACCCAATGGTTAGAGACAGGGGTGGGATTCAAACTTTTTAACAACCGGTTCTGTGGGTGTGGCTTAGTTGGTGGGCATGGCTTGATGGTCATATTATTGGCTGGGTGTGGCCAACTCAATATCACTCACATCGAGGCACATATCTCCTCGCCTGGCCTCTCATGACTGTGGGGATGCTGCAACAGTCGTAAGTGTGAAAAAGGGTCATAAGTCACTTTTTTCAGTGCCATTGTAACTTTGAATGGTCACTCCACACAAGCAAAGTACTAGCAAAGGAGGGGAAAAAACTCCAGAGAAGTTCCTGAGACAGGAAGTCTAGTCCTGCCAAGAATGTAATAAGGGTTAAGGAGAGAAAGTTTCTGTAAGCAACACCAGAATGTTTCCTTCCTGCCTTCCTTACAGGATTAGGCCAGTAATTTCTTCTAACAACCGGTTCTCTGAACTGCTTAGAATGTTAACAACCGGTTCTAGCAAATAGGTGCGAACTGGCAGAATCCCATTCCTGGTTAGAGAGCAATAATCTGGGAAGCCATTTGTGCACTAACTGACTGGCAGTTCTTCCACCCTTAATAAACAGCAAACAAGAATCCAAAGTAACTTATCAGACCAGAAATCAGAAATTCAACACCACGGAACTGGGAAAGATCAAGAAAGCACATTAGAAATATTTTTTAATTCTACTCTTATTTTAATGCATGTATATGTTTTTATTTAAATGGTATCTTTTAGTGTGGTTTGTTTATAATGTATCTGTCAGTTATCTGGAAGATAAGCAAAGATCACAATAAATTGCCTGTTGAGATGGGGGTCCCATGCACGCCCACCAGGTTTTTGAGGGTGTTCCTGGTAGAACTTTCTCACCAACTGTGCAACCTTCACCTCCCAATTCTTCATCCAGTATTGTACCAGTATTGTAGGGTCCCCCTATGAATGCAAGAATCTGGGATGCGCTCAACCTCGTAGTGAGCCTCTGCCCCACTTGAATGGTCCCAAGTTCATGCTTCGGGGGACCTTGTACCTCTGAGGCCTCTACATGCCTCACCAGACTACTGTGGAACACCAGGTGTATTCTCCTTAATAGACAAGGGAGCTTCAGTTCTACTGTAACTGGGTTGATTATGCGGACTATGGGAAATGGACCCAGGAATTTAGGGGCTAGTTTATGGCAGGGCACCTTTAGACATAGGTATTTGTGGAGAGGTACACCTTCTCACCAATCCGGAATGGGTTCTGGGGCTTCTTGTTTGCCTGGACCTTTTGGGTCTCTGCCGCCTTCCTTAATGCTACTCTCATCTTCTCACATACCCTTTGCATATTGTCCATCCATTCAGTCAGGCTAACAGACGAGGGAGACTCCTGAGGGTACTTGGGAATGGGGACAAACTCTATCCCATTGGCCACTTTGAAGGGGGTGAACCCTGTGCTGCTATGGACTGTGTTGTTGTATGCTACTTCTGCGAAGGGTAGGAGGTCAGTCCAATCGGTCTGTTGGTAGTTTACGATGTATTGCTCAATCCTCAAGTATCGACATCCACCTTCCCACCAGATAGTTGGACCCCCCCCCCTTGTCCAACCACACTAATCCCGATATCACCGATTCAGTCATTCTTGGGACAATGATGAATTGGATGAGTTCCCAATGTTCCCATTATCCCTATAATCCTTCTGTTCTGACCCAGGCGGAATAGAATCACAAAACAGACTCCTTGTCCCCCAAAAACCCCTTTTTATTTGGTTAATGTGAATTCCTGGCATTCCTTGAAAAGTCCCAGCAATAATCCTTCCCAGGTTTAAGTGCAAGAACAGACTTTATCAGTCCTCTGATAGTTGCCAGGCCAAGAGCTTCCAGTCGCAATGCTGTAAAAGGAAATACTTGACAAGGAGTCTCTGTGAGACATGAATTCAGATAAGCATATTTTCACAATAATAAACAAACTAATTATCTCCTGCAAACACCCCTCCCCTTTTGCTATTTATTTCCTAAGGGAGGGGCCATTCAGTGTCCACTTGTGCCTTTTCTTCCAAGTTGATCCTTGTTTGTTCATTGTTCCCTTCTCCTGACAGCTCTGCACATACACACATCTGGAACAGGCTCCAGTTGTTCTTTTTCCCCACCTATCTCTGATTCTGGAGGCATCTGATAAATGTTGGACAGCCCTGGCCCCATCTCTGTCTCTGACACAGAGCACCCGTCAGAGCCTTCCCCAGACTCCAGAACTGGCCCAAGTTGCTGTTTTGAGGGTTGACAATATCACACATTAAACAGGTGAATTGTAGTTTATTTGTTTATTTATAATATTTAAGAACTACTCATCTCACAGAGAGGGTGGTGTACAGTCAAATATTAAAAGCATAAAATATATAAAATTTATGAAAGATGAGGAATGTTAAAAATTAATTAAGAATAGAGGAGGACTTTTCAGGGCACTAATCAGCCCGCATGCTACTTTGCGTACCCAAGCAAGGTTGCAAAACCATATTTGTGTCTTTTACAAAAGGCCAAGAGAGCAGGAAGTCCACTTCAGCTCTGGGGAAGTGTCCCACAGGGTGGGGGTAACAGTAGAGAAGGCTCCTTTTCTGAACCCCAACAATTGGAATTCTTTGGCCAAATGGGTCTGCAACACCTTCCCTGCCTGTTTGGCTGGGATGGGCTGATGTAAAGGGATGAAGACAGTTCTATATGTAGCCTGGCCCCATGCCATTTAGGGCTTTAAAAGTCATAATCAATACCTTGAATTGGATCTGGAAGCAGATTGGCACCCAATGCAGCTCATGCAGAAGAGGATTACATGTACCAAAGTTTCCTGAGCAGTCGCATTCTGTACCAGCTGAAGCTTCCGGATACTTTTTAAGAACAGCCCCACATAGAATGCACTGTGACAGTCCAAACAGGAGATGGCTAGGGTGTGAATGACCAAATAGGCAGCCTCCCTATTCAGGAAACAGCGTAACTAGTGCACAACATATAATTGAGCAAAGCCCCCCCACCATGTCACATCTGCCACCTGTTCTTCAAACAGGAGTCATGATTCTAACAAGACCACCAGAATACCCACCAGGTTTGACTGGATTGGTCTTCCCTATCCAAGATTAAAGATGAAAAGCTTCCAGATCAGAGGTATGCCCTAGTCACAGCCACTTCATCTTACCAGGTTGTCTGTTGTTCTCCACTTAGGCCCTCACATCCACAAAAAAACAATTGGGTCCATCAGTCACAAAGGATGGACCAATCCAATGTGTCCAGCCTCTGTGTGTGTGTGTGTGTGTGTGTGTGTGTGAGGGTGTGTGTGTGTGAGGGTGTAGCAAAAGAGAACATCAAAGTCACCGAGGCGGGATCTGACCATAACAGAGGAGCTAAGAAAAGCTCTCTCTCAGATGACATTGCCATTGCTCCAACAAGAAAACCAAGTCCGGACTGAGATCACTTTCTGAGTTGGGATGACTTGGGAGAGACTCATGGCCACCCAAGCCCTTTGGAAGTCTGAACCAGAGATTGAAAGTTGAGATCTCCCAAAATCCTGAATCTGGAAACTCCACAGCCAACCTTCAGATAGTCTCCAGCAGTTCAGGCAGGGAACTTTGATATGCAGCTGGGAGGATGGCACAATAGCAGCAAACCCAACTGCTCCCATGAATAGGGTATTACGACTTGCAACTTGTGGAGCAGCACCCCTGACAACTGCCAGAAAGTCCTGGATAACAACTCCTATCTCTCCTCTCCTTCTCTGGAACCTTGACTGATGCCAAACCTGGTCAAGTATATGTCAGAAAGGGCAACCTCCCCTCTGAGTCCAACCAGCTCTTGTAATAAATAGAAGCAATCGGCATCTTGACTTTTTTTTACTGTTAGATTTGCAGAGAACAGCATCTCTGGTAGAGCAACTATTGAAGTAAGGGTGCTCTAACATCTGTATTCATTGCCCTGTTTTATCTGCTTGGCTGTGCAAGTATAGATAATCCTTAACTTACAACCATTTGTTTGGTGACTGTTCAAAATTACAGTGGCATTGAAAAAGTGATTTTACAACCAGTCCTTGTATTTACAATATGACTATCACAACATCCCAGTCATGTGATCAAAATTTGGGTGCTTGACAATCAGCATGTATTTATGATTGCAACATCCTGAGGTCATTTGATTGTTGTTTGCAACCTTTCCAACTAATTTCTGACAAACAAAGTCAGTGGGAAAAGTTGGATTTTTAAAGACCATGATTCACATCAGCTGCAATGATTTACTTAACAATTCTGACAAAAAAAGTCATAAAATTGCATGTGACTCATTTAACAATTGCTTTGCTTAGCAATGGAAATTCGGGGCCTATTTGTGGTAGTACTTGAGGACTACCTGAAAGTAAAATAACACAGAAATGAGGTGAGTGACAACAAAGCCTTGTATCACTCCATCTCTATCAGCATTCATCGATATTACCAGTTGGTAATATTCTTTATTGCTTATGGATAAAGAAACTTCACAGGCTGTCAAAGTTCCTTTTTCTTCTTACCCTTGAATGTATAACCCTGATGACTCTTCTTCTATTATTCACACATATCAACTAGGCAATATAATAATCTTGTCTTAATATTTTATTGATAGGGAAAGAACAATTTAAAATAGCATATATATAGTACAAAGAACATACAGTATTTTAAAAATAAAAATTGTTGCATAGTTTAATAGCAACAGCACTTAGACTTATATACCACTTCAAAGTGCTCTTACAGCCCTTTCTAAGCAGTTTACAGAGTCAGCATATTGCCCCCATTTTACAGTCCTCATTTTACCGACCTTGGAAGGATGGAAGGCTGAGTCAACCTTGAGCCTGGTGAGATTCGATCTGTCAAATTGCAGGCAGCCAGCAATCAGCAAAGTAGCCTGCAGTACTGCATTCTAACCACTGTACCACTGCGGCTCATAAGTATAGTTTCCAATTTTTAAAATGTTAAAATATATGCATTGCAAATAGATTTTGTAGAAGTGGTTCCCATGTCATTCTTTAAAAGTACGTGAAATGTCCACATTCCTGTTTATGAAAAAAAAGAAGAATTATGTTTTAGGAAAGAAAATATGAAAAGAAAGAAACGAAGGGTGATAATATAGTATTTTATATTCAAAAGAGACAATGAGCAAACTAAAAGACCACAATGCCTCCTTGCCAGCAATTAACATCCAAGATTAATATTAGACCAACAATCAAGCAGTATACAATATCCCAATCCAAGAATTACCCCTTAGACAAGCAGTAAACAATAGCCTAATTAAAAAAACCACCAAGAACACTCCCCCTAACACTGAAAGGGCAAAATATATGTATGTAAAAAGATCAAATCCCATTCCCTCTAGGGTTGATGTTACTGTTAAGTTTGCATGAAGAGACAGATGCGGAGTGCTTCAAGCTCTTTGTTTATTAGTGACTACAGCTCAGAACGAACCCACTTTGGCTGGGCTGCGGCTGCTACTTATAGCCAGCAGCCGCAGTTGCCAGCCAATCAGAGTGCAGGGTTTTCCCGCACTTTTTAAACCAATCATTTCTTACATTTTACAAGAACAGTTCAAACTAAACCAATGACTTTAAACCTGCATACATAACAGTTACCTAGCTAAATAATGAAATGTCTGCAAAAAAGCAAGCAAGCTGAGAGATCACCAAGGACCCCACAGTCATACATCTCTAGCTATTTAATAAAGAGTAAGCTTCACTAAATTCATTGAGAATAAATTCTGCGTAAATGCATAAAGGATTGTTAGTTTCTTCTACAGCAATGTTTCCCAAATATATATTTTTTGATGGAACATTTTTTTATTTCAAATATGTTGACAGAATATATAATTCAGAAAAAGGAAGATTTTGTAATGAAAATTTGATATTTTTTCTTCACAAATCTGCTTTTCGAATATTATATTTAAAAAAGCAGGGGTTGTAGTCCATAATGAGATCAGAACTTCCTATCTTAACAGAGGGAAATCAAAATGGCTGCTGCTTTTACATCTTCTGCTTTTTGAAGCTAAAAAAAAATTGGGGGGGGGGAGAACAAAGAAATATGAATTCTCCCTCAGCCAAGTATCCAATCACAAGTTATCATTTACAATTTAATCAAGAAATGAATTAACATTTTCAGTGGGATACTGAAGCTACACTTGCAACTTCTTCTCATGGAAAGATTTGCTTTTTTAAATTAGGATATAAAGCATTTAACTTTACCTGCTTAAACAGTGCTAGAACAGGCAACACAATTTCAAACACAATATCTGTTAAAAAACCTTCAGATTTAGCAAAGGATTTATCAGCTTTTATCTCATCAACAAATCCTTTAGAGGAGATAACTTCAGACAATTGAACATCTAGAACAGCCATGTTAAATTGCAATGCAAATTCCACCTCCTTTTTCAGCTTTTGTGAATTAGTAAAATCTCTTTTATCCTGCAGAATTGCTAGAATACGAAAATGTGTGTCATCTGGCAATCTGAACTGTAATATATCCTCAGCTATGAAGCAAGTGTATTCTTGGTGCTCATGGATGCCAATGTAATTGAAAGAGATTCTGTCTCTGTAATAATTTTTTTCTTCACACCATTTCTCAATGGCCATCCTTGAATCTTTATCCAGCCCATGTTCTTCTATCACATTATTATCTTCATTACCAGATTTATGTTCAACTGGATGAATTGGGATTATTTTTTTATTTTCAGTTCCAAGTGTAATTTGATCATCCAGCCAACGTTGTTTTATCACATTATTATCTTCATTACCAGATTTATGTTTAATTGGATGAATTGGGATTATTTTTTCTTCTTGCTTCTTTTTCAAATTAATATTGTTGCCTTCTCTCTGCATTTGTTCTTGGGCCTTTCTTTTAAGGTTGTTTTTTTTCTTAGAGAACAGAATGTCAAGAAGTTTCATAGGTATTTTTTTTGGTTTACCATTCTTTTTCAAAAATTCTTTCAGTTCACCGTTTCTAAACAAATCATAATATTTCTGAGCAGTAAATGAAAAAAACTTATTCAGCACACTACAAATCAGCTTTTTTTTCAGTGCATTAAATTCATCAGGTTCCAGGATGTTTTTTAGGTGCGTTATTAGTTGGTCTTGATTCTTTGTTGCATAATCTTGCAGATCAACAAGTGTGTATTTACCTACAGGTGGGGAAAACATGAAGGAATGACAGCTTTAAAGCGTTGCAATAAAATTCTAGTTGTCATGAAAATCAAGTCTTACAGATTGGCTAATGTGTTGAAAATCAGGGTTTATTTCATGTATTCAGAGGCAGGTTAATAATAATAATTAAAATTATTTGTTATTAAAATTATTTAGTTAATAATCAGCAGCAACATTGCATAAACAGAAAATATACTTTGTTTCTGTTTAAAGAGGTGTATGACACATCTATTTTCCATGCTTATTAATATTTGATTAGCAATAGGTACCATAATATCTTTTTGTGTTTGTTTTATAGTATATATGTATATGTATGTTTTTGTGTGTCTATATGTATCTGTATCATTTTTTGTTTTCCTCTTTTTTTCTGAACCTATCAACTTTCTCTTATCCTACATCTTTCTTCCTGGGTACTTTTGACTGTAAGGCTGTCTTTTGAAAAGTGGCCAATTAACCCTTTATTTGCATTAAGAGGAAACACAAATGCTGTTTCACTACAGGTAGAAATAGGAGTAGTACTATGTGTACTAAACCATAATAAACATGGAAATTTACACTTTAAATTTACTGTAGATTTTTTTAAAAATAATTTAATTTCTTACTATGCAAAAGGATTGTTCAATTAAGATCCTCCAGTCAATGTTTTTCAGCACTGAGCATAATTAGGCTGCTGGTTTAATTTTTAACACATATTATTGTTTAAAATATTGCTAATAATTAATTGAAGGTATTTTTATTCTCCATTAGTAAAGTTTTGCCTATATTTCCAAATTAGCCATACCAGCTAGACATTATAAAAATTATAATCTATTATAAAATAATTGGTATGAATGATTTTATGTACTAACACAAAGGAATAATATAAACATATTTGCATTTGATTTTCATGATCTGGAGATATATGCATGGCAGTGGGTCTCAATCAGTTCTAACATAGATCTTGGCATTTTTCTAGGTTTTAAATACATTTTATTGAATAATTCTGTTATATTATTAATCTTGCATTTTTATACATACTGTGCATTGCTATTATAACAATGTTAAGAATGTTTGGGAGAGAGTGAGACAGGAGCAAAAAACAAACTGAAAGGATCACTGGTTAATAAAGGTATGTTTAAGGTGATCTACGCACAACAGGCAAAGTTTCTATATTTACCTCAAAAATAAGACTGGGTCTTATATTTTTTGGGCCACCAAAAAAGGCACCAGGTCTAATTTCCGGAAGGTCTTATTTTTTTCAAGTTACATTTTTTATTCATGAGAAGTTGGAAGATCTGAATTATTTTTGTTACTGTAGTCCCACAGATGAAAGCCAGTTAGTGAAGGAATCTGGCTGCCTGGGTGGGGTATGGGATGAGGGACCTCTGTTTGTGCGTGTGTGTGAGAGAGGCGGGGAGAGATATGATCCAACCTTGGAGTTATCCAGGGCCGGCAGAGATGTGCTCTCTCTCTCTTTCTCTCTCTCTCTCTCACACACACACACACAGAGGTCCCTCACCCAATCCCCACCCCAAGGTAGCCACATCCCTTCACTAACCTGCTTTCCAGTTCTGTTCTCCACTGGGTGTGCAGGGCAAGAAAAGTAGTCTGTAGGGCTACGGTAAAAAAAAATAGTTCAGACCTTTCAACTTCTTACCCCCCAAAAAAGATCTCGCGAAGATGGGAGGTTTAACTATTTTTTTTTACCATAGTCCTACAGACTACTTTTCTTGCCCTGCACACGGCGGTGGAGAACAGAACTGGAAAGCAGGCTAATGAAGAGATGTGGCTGCCCTGAGGGGGGTGTCTTTTCACTAAGTGTAAACGTTTGTGTGTCTTTGTGGTGTGCGTGGTGGGGAGCATAGCTCTTCCTGAGTCTTCTCACTGCCTTGAAAATATGCAACGATCGCTGTATCTTTCACTGGTCGTATGTATATTTGCTGACAACCCTTCAAATTGTACTTTTCTCCCTCAGGAAGAGTTCCGCTCCCCACCGCACGCACACACACACACATGTTTACACTGAGTGAAAAGTGGAAAGACATGGAAAAGACCGGAACCAAGAGGATTTCTCTCTCTCTCTCTCTTCGGTATTAATGGTATTTGCTCTATGCCAGGGGGCAGGCAGGCTGAGGCTGCAGCCGGACACCATTGCCCCAGGCATGTTTACCGCCTCTTGTGCTGGCCATGCCCATCCTCCTGGCTTATTTTCAGGGTAGGGTTTATATTAGGCCTACTCCAAAAAATCAGACCAGGGCTTATTTTCAGGGTGGATCTTATTTTGGGGGAAACACGGTAGGGTAACCAAATCTTTGAAAACCTGTTAATTCATAGAATTCAATACCATACCATTGGGATTTCAGTGAGCTATTGATACACATAAAGGAAGTATATGTTTTAAATACAAATTTATGAACAAACATCGCTTCTAATTATCTGGGGAGTCCACAATGAGAATTGTTCAATATGTCCACAAAACAATAATTCTAAAGTGAAAATAAGATGCCAATAAATCTGAGTTAGTTTAAAAATGGCAAAAATGTGCATAGCTTCACTTCATTTGCACTATTTACCCCTCTGGACATATTTTATAGTAAATGTTAATAAGCTATTTTGAATTAACAATTACATACCAGTATATGGTGGACGGTCATTGCTTCCTGGACAGGATTTTATTAATCCAACCTTCTCATTATTTTGAGCTTCATGTTTATTCTCCATGTCTGTTTCACAACAAAGTATAATGCTTTAATGTAAATATTTTCATTAATGCAAAATATAAAACAAATAACACTAGATATAACTAAATATCCAGGTCATGGTTGTTCCAAAAGTGCTTTTCCAAAGGTCACTGGACTTTCTTGTTTTTTCTTCTTCTTTGAAAACATTTTGCTTCTCATCCAAGAACCTCCTTCAGTTCTGTAGAACTGAACTGAAGAAACTTCTTGGGTGAGAAGCTAAATGTTTTCAAAGAAAAGAAAATGGCAAGTCAGTTGTCTTTTGAAAAGCACTTTAGGGGAAACTTTGGATACACAAAAATTACATATAATTATATATAATATATAATAATATATATATAATAATGTCTTGTTTGTTTGGGAAGTTAATAGAATTCTCTTCAAACAGTTAAAAAACAATTCTCTTAACCAATACCTTTATTTACATCTTCACTTTTTAATTTTGTTAATCAAACTATCTACCAAACATGTGTGTATAATGCTGTATCATTGTTCAATAATCATCACATGTACAACTGATAATGCTTCAATGCCTTAGACTCTGATGCATAAAAAATAAGTATTTGGAATTGTACAACAGCTGGAGTAGAGCTGTTCATAATGTTATACTTATTGCTATTTTTATTTGTCTATACTAAAATTGAGATATTAATGTCTTTTATGAACCTCACTCATTGGTTATCTAACATGTCCTGGGCATGCTGATTGTGCACACACTCACATGTGCTCCAAAATACTCTTAGCATGATCTCTAAGTTGCTCATTTAAATACAACGATTGAGTTTTTAGTATATTAATGATGAACTTTTGTTCATTTCTGGACCCCTGCCCTGTAAGCTAAGATCACAGTTAAATTACCTCTAAGTAACGGCCTCCTTGCAACATAATTGTTTTCAGACCGCATCCTGTCATCAAATTTTCTCTAAGTGGTCTCTGCCTTCAGTTCTTTCTAGCAAGTAACAAAGCTGATTCTCATCTGTGGTTTATTTCTGTTGGCAAGCTTCCATTTATCTGTTGCAAAAAGCTTCCGTTTAAATAATAATGATGCAATTTACTTGAGACTCCTTTGTAAGTTAGTCTACCTCACCTTCCCTTACTAGGCCTTCACTAGATCAAGGTTAAGCAAGCTATGCCTTCAGAATTGCAGTTGTTGCCCTAACCGCTTATTTGTGGAAAGGCCGCTATTTCTAAAAGTGGGTGTCTGTGAAACCTGCTGCATAACAACTGAGAGCATTTAACAGTTTGACTTCTGCTGCGAGAGGACTTTGAGAGAACCAACTCATCTTGCAAAATAACTGCATCATTGATAAAATTTTGTAAGGTAAAATGTTTGGTTTGAATAATAATAAATTCTACTCTCAGTATCATAAACTTTTATAGAGTTTTAGAAATAAACCAATTATGGAGTATCACGTGCTTTAGACTTCATCTACTATCTTCTATGTACTACACATCATTTCCATCATAGCTAGTCATTATAAGAGTAATAAAACATTAAGAATTGGTACCTCCAACTGGATTAAATAGAACATTGTAAAATGGCAATATCTCTTCAGGCTCTAAAAATGGAACTTGGAAACATTAAGGAAACTTTACAGGAAAGAGGTGAAACTTTGGGCTTCGTTTTTAAATTTTTTGAAGAGGCGATTGCAGAGTATGAACAACAAAGACAAAGTACAGAAGAAGAGGTGGAGCAAATTTCAGAAGGGGCCATCTTTAATCACCATCGAGAACAAAGGAATCCAGAAGGAAAGATAAAAAGAATTGGGAATAAATATTGGAAGTCTGAGAAATTGATTAAAGAGGGAAATATCTGAAAAATAAAAAAAGGGGAAAAGAATCAGCAGAAATTCGAAGGGCGGAAGATAGCTAAAAAGAGGGGTTAAAACTGGAGTGAAATAATGAAGGGGAAATGTTAGGGAAAGAAGGGAGAAGAAACAGGATTTGGGAATAAAGGAATATGGGAATTTTTAAAAAATGGGGGTAAATTTCTTCCACAGAGATACCGTGTTTCCCCGAAAATAAGACCTACCGAAAGTAAGACCTAGCACTATTTTCTAAGCCTGCCCTAATATAAGACCTACCCCGAAAATAAGACCTAGTGTAAATCTCCAGTTCCAGGAAGACTTTTCAGGGAGCAACCATGCACCGCAAACACCCCCTACACACTCACACCCACTATTTGGCACCATAAATATATAAGACCTACCCCGAAAATAAGACCTAGTGTTTTTTTGGGAGCCAAAAAATATATAAGACAGTGTCTTATTTTTGGGGAAACACGGTAATAGCTGAATGATACCAAGAGAGGGGATTCTGCAAGGTGCTGAGGAATAATATAGATAAATTTGTAGTTGTGAAAAGGGGACATATAAGATGGATAATAGAATTATTATTTTTTTGGTAATGCTCTCTTTATGTTTAAGAGGTAAATACAATAAACATATGGAATATATTTCAAATATATTGAAATACTTTTGAGGATTGGAATGCTGATTTTCCTTTTAATTTCTTTTGGT
This sequence comes from Naja naja, assembly GCA_009733165.1. Lineage (NCBI taxonomy): Eukaryota > Metazoa > Chordata > Lepidosauria > Squamata > Elapidae > Naja > Naja naja. The sequence goes on along the minus strand of CM019155.1, from coordinate 97,002,089 downwards.
TTAAGTATGAACTGAATAATTAATAGAATATGTGTAATAAATAGATTGAAATAAATGAAATGATATAGGAGGAGAGCTGAAAATGAAATTGGCATTAGGGTTTAGGATCAAATGAGTAAATAAATATGTCCTTTTTCTTTTCTGAAATGATAAATTTTACGGAATTAAGAAGGGGAAACCATGCAGAATCTGATTTACATATGTTATGTAGTTTTAAAGGGGATTAGTAATTTTAAAGTTGTAGGTAATAAAATGCTAAATGTTTGATGTGATTCAAAAGAGGAAATAATTAATGAATATGTAACTCTGAGGTGGTGCTCTTAAATTGATATTAAAGGGGGGAAATCAATTTATAGAAGTGTTACTAATTAAAATTTAAGAGGATTATACAAATGTGACAATTAAAAGTACTACAGCACAATAACTATGAAGTCAATATATGTGAATTAAATTATGAGATAAGCACTTGGAATAATATAACAAATAGAAAATGCATATAAATATTGTTAAGACTAGAAATTGAATATAAAAATTGAATATGTAACTATGGTCATATTTGTATGTATATGTGGAACCTGTAATCATGCTGTTCACTAAAAAGAGATGTTAAAATGTAGAAAACTGAATAAAACTTGTTTAAAAAAAGAAAAAAGAATTGGTGCCTACTGTTTTCATGATCTCTTCCCACCCCATCATTCCTTCACTGTGTTGTCATTTTAAATAGTAAGCATTAGGGCTATGCAACAACCTGAATCCAAAGGGGAAAGGTGATTCATAGCGTGGGTGGGGGCTCACATATTGCAACTCCCTAAAAAATTTACATATTTACATAAAATTGTTGTGATGTACACACCAATGCATGCTATCAATAACCTTCAAACACACACCTTATGAATACAGATGGCCACAAAGTCCTTATGACTGTGAAAATAGAGACTTTTCATTATTCTATAAGTTACTTTTAAGTCTTTCTGGATGAAAAATAGACCATGGACATTAAATAAATGAAGAAGCCATGAAAACAATGTGCAATTATCTTATCTGATCACTTACATAGTAAGTAGAAATAACACTGTACAATTTTATGACTATATGCTTTTGCTAAACTTTGCATTTTTCATTCATGTCACTAAGCAGCTGAGGGCCTGAAAGCGTCCATCCTCAGTGTATTGGATTCTCAAGGCCCTGGCCTTTGGCTGCTGATTTTATCTGTAACATGTCGTACTAGTTGGGTGTGGCAAGGATGTGCATGTATATGTCCCTTCTGGGGTGGGGGGGCACAAGGAGGGAAAGTGCTTGTTACCATCTGTGAACTGTTGCAAGCTTTCAGAAGCTTTCTTCCACATAACTGGATTGGAGATGTGATCTGACAGTGGACTGTCTTTTGGCTTACTGATGTCATCTCTGGTTCAGTTGTTGATTGGAGGGTTGGGAAAGATTGCTTCCTAGGCTCCTCTTTTGTAGGATACCTTCTTTCCCTCCTATTCAACACTTACACAAAATAGTTGGGTGAGATCCTCTGTTGGTTTGGAGCTGAATATCATCAGTAGATTGGTGGCACCCAATTATATCTTTTTAGCCTTGAGCCACTCAAATGAGGTTGTCAAAGTTCTGTCCAAGAGCCTGGAGGCTGTGCAGGGAGGAATTGCTTCCAACTTAATATGCAACTATGGGTATCTGGGCCACTCAGATATGGAAATGTTCCATCTTTAAACTTGGATGGGATAGCATTATGCCATTCAAGAATGTTGTGCAGCCTGGGGAATATCCTGGATTCACAGTTCCTACTCAATCAGTAGATAGTATTAGTGAACAGAAAGGCCTATGCACAGTGTCATCTGGTGTGCTAGTTGCACCCTCTCCTAGATTGGGAGGCCATTTAGACAATCACTCATGTCTCAGTTACCTTGTGCCTTAACTACAATACACTCTATTTAGGGCTTCCTTTGAAGGCCATCTGGAAGCTTTGACTGGTCCAGAATGCAGAGCTGAAGGAAGGGATGGGCATGCCTCACTACACTCATTTAATATTTCTGCTCCGCAAGCTGCACTGGTTGCATTTGCCTCTGAATGTGAATGCTGACTGTAACCTCCTGAGGCCTGCAAGGCATAGATTAAGCTATTTGTGGGATCCTCTATTTTCCATGGTATCTACCCAGCCAATTGGTAGGATTGGTGCATACTGAGTTTCTTCAGTTAAACTTGATCTTGGCAAGATCCCAGAATTGCTCTGCTTTAGTATCTGCCCTCTGGAATGAAGTTCTCCCAAAATATGAGTGGCTCCTATCCTGCTGGCATTTGAAGACTTGGCTCTTCACCCAGGCTCAGGCCCCTTCTAGATAATATGGGTTTGCCTTAGTTGTTGTGCAGTTTGTGCCATCTTTTGCTCATTATCTTTTTATCACTGTACACAGCAGTTTTACTGTTCTGTGTGTTTGGATCTGTGCACTGCATAGAATCACTAAAGAATCATGAAGTGTAAAAATTCAATAAATAAATTAATGTGGGTTACTTTCATTTGAAAATACACAAACATCACTCAACTTACCAGTTTCAATTTTAGCTCTGATCTTTTGAGTAAGATCTTTTCTGGGAATTTCACACATGCTCTGCTCAAGTGCTTTTAGAGGATTTTCATAAGAGGATATAAATAATGTTGTTGCCTTATTTGCATCAAGATTCTCTAGCTTACTGAAGGAGATTTCGCAGCCTTCTATTTTTTTTCCTTTCAGTATTGTTCCTAATTTCTTCAGTTCATCCTGTCTCAGGTCTTCAAGGATACTCAATATGAATTCCATATGAACTTCTGCCATGATGTTTCTTAAAATTCTATATGGTGTTTGTAGACAGACCTGGAGAGGAATTTGAGGAATGGGGCAAAGAGAATAATGCTGTCACTAGTTAATTGAGTTTAAGTTCACCTAGAATGCACAACTTTTTCAAAGTCTTTGACTGAAGCAGCACTCTTATAAATATTAGATAACACTAATTTTTATATAGTCTATGTATATAGCTTACTTAAATAAAGTTAACACTACTCTTTAATATTCAATACTATTTAATCGAATTCTGTGTAGCAGAAGTCTCCAAACTTGGCAACTTTAAGACTTGTGGACTTCAACTCTCAGAATTCTCCAGCCAGCATAGCTGGCTTAATTAAAGTCAGCCAAGTTTGGGGACCCCTGCCCTAGCAGATCATCCCATTATCATGTTAAAAATAATAAATGGCAGGTATAGTACTTTTCACTTCTTAAGTATTGATCCAAAATAATTAGGAATCAGGAGAATTTTGGGAGTTGAAATCCACAAGTCTTAAAGTTACCAAGTTTGGGGACCCCTGCTGTATAGCACTTGTCCAATATATCCTTTATGTTTTATGAATTAAGTACTGTTTTCAAACCAGCTGTGGACATTATTTATACCACCAAGGCCATAATTGATTGGATTGGCTATCAGATTTCATGGAATGCTCATTTGAAATACTCAATAATGTCTCCAGCATTTGTAGCATTTAGTAACAAATTAATTTAAAAAGTTAAATAACCTGGAACGATTTATTGTTGAAAATTTTAACAATTTCCATATAGGTTTCAAGATTTTTAGAGATTACTTTACGATATGTCCACGCTATATAATTACATATTAATTTTCCTAATGTTCCTTTTTTACTTTAAACTCTAGATCACGTTTATCTTTCTTCACTCACTAACTTTTCATCTGTAAGGGCTTAGACAACAACCATTTGTTTTCAGGCAAAAATAGCAGTTACATTACATACCATATAATAATCACATTATAAGATCATCAAATGCACAGCAAGAACTCATTAATTTTTGGAAAGATAAAACAACGAATGCCCTGATTCACCAGACCCCTAGGGAAAAAAGCAGTTATGTTGGCAGAAAAAAGGTTTTAATTATCCATTGTACTACACAAAAATAAAAGTTTGGAGAAAATGTTCCCAAATGCAACATTTCACCAAATAAGAGTCATTATCAAGAACATCTGTGACAATAAATCTGTAAACCCTAGCAACTTACATACTGGAGTGATATGTGTGATGTAATGTTGGCAGCATAAGGAAACAACAACCAATTGCCAGCCACTAACATACCAATCAGCCAGTAGAAGGGCACCACATAAATACAACCCACAGAACAGCCCAAAGCACCTATTCCAGTAGACCGAATTTCCCTGAAGATGGCTCTTGCATGAGTCTGAAACTCAGAAGAGTAAATCTCTGATCCTGGTGATCGACCCAGATTTGATTTTGCAACATTATCCTGAGACATAAATAAAAAAAAAAGAAGTTGTGAAAGAATGCAGAGAAGAGCAACAAAGATGACTGGGGGATTGGAGGCCAAAACATATGAGGAATGAGCGATTGCACTTAGAATCTAGAATCTGACTTCCGGTGATGATGTGAGGATGAACAGAGGTGTAGAAGCCCATCTGCGGTTCTTCTAAATCCTTTTTGTTGTTTGGCACGACCCATGGGAGTGCACGGTCCCAGTAGAGAACCATGCCGTTGTCGGGAGACTCAGGCTGCGGTGAGCAGAGGAGGGCAACCCCGCATTGCAACAAAGAGAAACTCTGCAGAGGCTAACCAGCAAGAGATCACCGGATTGTAATGGCGATCCCATAGTCCGAACTGTCACCCGCGAAAGGAAGCAAGTGAGTGACAGCCTGTGGTGGCTAACAAAGAAGTTTGTTGGGAGAATTTGTGAAAGTGTTTGATTGCTGCACGGTGAAGAGATTTGTTGAGAAGCAACAAGCTGATCGGAGCCTGGAAAGAAGTGGCAAAGAAGAGAGAACACGAATGTGGCTGAAAGTGAAAGGGCTCGAGCAATTTTGAGGAGAAGGAGGCTCCGAGTGGAGAGGTTTGCTATACTGTTGCCAGTTGGAGAAAAAGTTTGTCACACGGAGGTTTGGGGTGTTTTGGATTATTTTTGAAAAGTTTGGGCTGGCTACTTTTGAGACCGGGAGAAGGCTTGAAGCTCTGAAGTAGATTAAAGACCCATAGTTATAGACAATATTAATAACTGATTTAAATCTCCCTGGATGTGGAACGGAGGTTGCTAATCGAAGTGGATTCTATAGAAAAAGCCCAAGATTTTTATGAAAGATTGACAGGTTTTGAAGAGCAGACCAGCAAAGACGAATTAGAGTCAGATTCCCAGGAGGATCAAGAGCACTCAGAGAAAGGACAAAAGACCCTAGAAAGGTTAGAAAACAATTAACAACAACTAAAAGAGAAAGAAGGAGTAACGACAAGGCAAAGAGCGATAATCAATTAGACTTAAACACCTGAGAAGAAGAAGACTAACCCAAAACCAAGAAGAAAAAGCACCCAGCAATTACAAGAAAGAGAAAAATCTTAAATTAGTAAAAGTAACATAAACAGAGACAAAACAGAACTCTTCCTATTGGGAATTCTTTAAAAAAATATGTAAAAAGCACAAAATATTTACATATATTTATTTATAAAACATATTTACATATTTACATATTTTTACATATTTTACATATTTACAAATATTTACATATAAAACATATATTAACTGCTGCCAGGATTACTTTTGCTCAATCCTGAAAACAGCCACATATACCTGTAGATGAAATGGTCATACAAAAAATTATGAACTGTGCCGAAATGGACAAACTATCATTGAGTTTGAAAGACAAATAAGACTCGATATTTTACAAAGTATGGGAAAAATGGCATAGTTGGATAGATCAGAAACAGGGTAAAGATAGATAATTAATAAATATAGAATATAGATAGAACAAAAATATATTTATGTATAAGTTAATATCTGTTATTATTGCGCATATGGTTGTTATATAATTATCACAAGTAGTTGTCTTTAAAGTGATATACTTTTAATGGCTTTTTCAATGTTTTTATGTCTTACGTTGTTTGTCTATATTTTTTGTTCTTTTTTTCTTATTCTTATTATGTTTTTAATGTAATAAAATTTAATAAAGTTCATTAAAAAAAGAATCTAGAATCTCGCAAAACTGAAGCATAATCCACCCCTTTCCTAATCTCCCACATCTCCCAGCATTTACCTTGGAGCACAAACACTTCCCGCGTTGCAGCCGCAGTGCGATTGCAGTATTGGCTAGCTCAGGTTTTCTGAAGTTTGGCGGCAAAGGCTTAGAGTGCCAGCCGGGTGAATGGAAAAGACGGGATGGAATGAGATGACCGGAAGTCTCCCTTTTTACAGGCGCGTTAGAGGCAAACGTCAGAAAAGATATAAAACCGGAAGCTCTAAATCTTTAAACTGCTGGCAACTTCAAACCGAGATGCCCGGACTACCACCCCCTTGAAAGACATCCGGTCTTTGTTGCAGAGCCAGTATGAGAGATACTGTCGGAAGAATTAGATGAGAGAAAGAGATAAGAGTTTGAAAAATAAACAGGTCTGTAGCTGCAGTCCACTACTTTGTTTGGAAGCCTGAGTAACCCACGCCCCACAAAGGAAAAGGATAAATGGAGGGGATTAGAGAGCATTCAAGAAAAAGGGAGAGTTTAATAGGGAGAGCTTTTTTCTTCTTCTTCTTTTCTAGTGAAAACATTAGCTGAGGAATTCTGTGAATTGAAGTCTACTGAAATTGAGAAATACTGCTGTATCCGACTCTATATTATCCATTCTGTGAAACTGCCCATAAAATGACCTCATTTCCGAAATGTGAGCGCTTTAAAATTATAAGGAAAATGAGATATATTTTAAATCATTAGACTAAGAAGAGTATAAAATGGGAATTTAGGCTGAAAACATTTTGGCTAACCAGAATGAACAACTGAAATATTCCAGTCCTACATATGGTTCAGATAAACATATTTGCAGATTTGCAAGGCTTTATGAAAAAAAATCTCTTAGTGATTTGTTTGTGTGAATACCTGCCATGTTTAGCTTACTAATAATATTTTTGAATATTATTTTTGTCTAATTTAAGCAGGTATTGATAAACTGATTATGGTACATACACAAAAACATTTTCTGATTATAGTTATATAATCATAGTTTTCTAACTATATTTATAGTTATATAGTTTTCTAACTATATTTAAAGAAATATTCAGCTTCTTTTCCATTTGAAAGCTGATATTTTTAAGCAATGAATAAGAAAATCCTTAATTGTACTCTTACCAGCTGTTTTGCTTTTGTGTGTATGTGTGTGTGTGTATAATTCACTGGATTCCAACACTTGTTCTATGTGGCTAGGTTGGTTCTAATTTTTCAATGGACAATAATCCAGACTAGAAAGTACATATTTACTTCAGGAAACATTTTTAAAAGGAGCTGCCCCCTCAATCTCTGTCAGCTCCTATTCCAACTCATCTTCCCCTGCAGATTCAGGCTTTGATTGGGGGCATGACATCTTGGGTGTTAGAAGCACTAGGGCCCCTTAGTCTTCCCCAACCTGAGATGATATGTGTGTATGTAACTACTTGGATAATTAAAGAATGGTTGCTGGAACTGGGTATGTCTAGTCTTACGAAAAGAGGGACTAGGGGTGACATGTTAGCAGTGTTCTAATATCTCAGGGACTGCCAGAAAGATGAGGGAGTCAAGCTATTCTGCAAAACACCTGAGGGCAGGATAAGAAAGAATGGGTGGAAATTAATCAAGGAGAGAAGCAACCTGTAACTAAGGAGAAATTTCCTGACCAAACAATCAATGGAACAACTTGCTTCCAGAAGTTATGAATGCTCCAATATTGGAGGTTTTTAATAAAAGATTGGACAACCGTTTATCTGAAATGGTATAGGGTTTCCTACCTAAGCAGAGGGTTGGACTAGAAGACCTCCAAGGTCCCTTCCAACTCTATTATTCCATTCCATTCTATTCTATTTCATTGATTATTGTTGATGTTCCATTATTTAAAATATATTTATAGGCAATCTATACTTTAGAGAAACTGCATCAAGTGAACCTCCAGGGAATGCTTGTAGAATATTGGGTATAGCAGATTATGAGGATAGTAACTTGTGGTGTTAATTGACCTTGCATTTACATTTTCTGTCTCTGGAGATTCTTAGTCATCCAGGTCATGATGTTCCAAAGATACTTTTTCAAGAGGGAAACTTGATTTTCTGGTTTTGTTTGAAGACATTTGCTTCTCATTTTAGAAGCTTCTCCAGCTCTGACTGGATGGTGGGGATTGAAATATTATTTTATTTCTACAAAAGGATTTCTTGCTCCATAGAATAGAGGGACTGCAGAGCATGGAACATGCTAAACAAGGTGGCCAATATTATATCAAGATCACCTATCAACTTTGAAAGCTTTTTAAAAAAATATGACCTCTAACCTAGTTGTATGTTTAAAGCTGGCAGATTTCTGAGTGTGTATACCACCTATGGAGAGCATCCCTTTTTGTTGGGAGCTCTTAACTCTTCATGGTCCCATTTTTTCTTGATACATCCTATTTCTCAGTTACTAGGTTGATTCATGAAGATCTATACTTTTCGTGTATATTGTATGTCCCCCCACATAACAGTCATTTTTGTTGGGAATATGACATACTGAAATATAACTTTTAACTTCTTTGCTGTGTTGAAGAACCAGAAAATGGTTCTTCAACACAGGATAGTTAATTTTGGATATGTGGGCCTGTGTTGCTTATACAGTATTAGCTTATACACAATATTTGCCTGGTTTGGGATTATTCGATTGACATTGCCCTTCTCCTTATTTCTGCATCACTTGTAATCTATGGTCATGTTACAGTCAATGCCATTAGGATAATACCAAACGATTCCTCTGTATCTCTAATTCCTGTTTAGACCCACACAGCCCTTATAGGAGGTGTTTGTGCACTAAATACTTCATGCCTTTTACCACAGTCAGTTTTTTTTGGGGGGGGTAGATTTTAATTTTGACTATCTTTTATACTGTATAGTATGTGTTGCTGCTTCTTTTTCCTTCATTTTTTTAAAAACAGAATTTACTCCTTCCTGGTTATCTATCTTGACATAGTTGCCATCATTTTTGGTGTTTTTATTTTAATTATTATATTAGGGATTTTGATTTGTTTTTCCTTACGCAAAATGCCTACCCTGTATACTGCACCTTTTGTGAGCTGTTTTCCACAAGGCTTCTATTCCTTCTTTTCTAAAATGAAAGTTCTGTATATTTGGTCCCTAATACTGTTGCTCCAAACTTCTTAGGCTTTTATTTATCATCATTATTTTCTTTTTAGTGATGCTGAAAGGGCATATTTTGTTTGCCCTTTAGCATCAAGGGGGGGAATTATTGGGGGCACATGACATGGATTTTGTAACTTGTTAACTAACATAGTTAATTTGTATTCTAATTTGACTTATTCTATCTTTTTCAAAATGATGTTCAGGCTCATTACGACTGGAATGTAAGAAAACTGTATGGATTGATTGATAGCTTTTAACATTCCTAAATTGAAAAGATAAACTGGCTGGAGACTATATCCTGATAAGACTGGTTTGCCTCATTGTGAACTCCAAACAACCATATTCCTTATAATTTATGCTCCTTCTGACGTAATCTCATTTTAGTGAACATGTGTGATATTATGGCATGCAAATATGCAACATGTTTGACTACATGTAACTGATTTCCTATGCAAAGGGGAAGTTACTTTTATCTTGTCCAATCAACTTATCTCTTGCATTTCCTTGTTGTGTTAACTGTAAAAAGGAATGTAAGGTTGGTCTCAAAGCTATCCCTTTTCATAGGGAGATCCCAATTTATCAGAGTACCCAAATAAACTGCTTTTAAATGATCATCCGATTCAGTTGCTTATTGGGAAAGTAAATTGAGGAAGAACCTTGGGGCAGATTTGGCTATCAGTGCTTTAACAGAGGTTTTCCTTGAGAGGCAGTCATTGGTGTATAGAGAGAGAAGAGCAAGGGAGAGCACAGACAACCCTTAGGGACCCTATGCTAATTCCCAGAAACTAGAGATAAAGTTCTCTAGCTTTGCCTGCTGCTTCCTTCCTGTCACAAAACTGACAGTCCACCTACAAATATGAATAATTTTTAATGTAGTTAATACAGATAAATATAACCCATACAAACAAAAGGCTTCCATAATATTTAAAAGTGGGAACAGGTCCTGGAACAAAAGTTTAAGAAACACTGAACTTGAGTGACCTTTGCCATCTTAGTTCCATGCTGAGCCTGGAAACCAAAAAGAAAGGAATATATTATTATTATTATTATTATTATTATTATTATTATTAATAATAATAATAATAATATATTCCTTTCTTTTTGGTTAATTTAATAATTTATTAGACTTGTATGTCGCCCTCTCTCCCTAAGGACTCAGGGTGGCTAACAATATAAAACCCATTACAAATTTACAATAAAAAGAAATTAAACCACGTACAAGCCTAACAAAATTCAATTAAAATTTTAAAAACCCTCTAAAACAGTCCCCCACCCCTTGGTTAGTCCAGACCGGCCTGCTGAAAAAGCCAAGTCTTAAGGTCATGGCAGAAGGAGTGGAGATCAGGGGCCAAATGAAGGCTCAAGGGGAGTTGGTTCCAAAGGATGGGTGCTCCCACAGAGAAGGCCCTACCCCTGGGCACCGCCAACTGACAATGTCTGGCCGACGGTATCCCAAGGAGGCCCTGCCTGTGGGAGCGTACCGGGCGATCAGAACATAATGCCGGCAGGAGACGCTCCCCCAAGTACCCCGGATGCAAGCCATGTAGGATTTTATAAGTTGTTACCAGCACCTTGAATCTCACCCGGAAGGCAACCAGCAACCAATGCAGGCCGCACAGGAGAGGTGTAATATGGGAGTATCGGGACACCCCCATCACAGCCCGCGCGGCCACATTCTGCACCAGCTGTAACCTCCAGGTGGTCCGGAAGGGAAGTCCCATGTAGAGGGCATTGCAGTAGTCAAGTCGGGAGGTGATGAGTGCATGAGTGACTGTCCGTAGGGCATCTCGGCTCAGGTAAGGGCGCAACTGGTGAACCAGTCGCACCTGGGCAAATGCCCCCCTGGACACAGCTCCCACCTGCTCCTCCAAACTGAGCTGTGCATCCAAGAGGACACCCAGATTGCTCCACGAGGGGCAACACCTCTCCCTCCATGGCCAAAGATGGTATATCCTGAGTAATCCGAGATGCCAGTACGTACAGCCACTCAGTCTTTGCCAGGTTGAGTCGGAGCCTGTTCCTCCCCATCCAGATCCGCACCACATCCAGACAATGGGACATCACGGAGAGGGCATCACTGATGTAGTCTGGGGTGGAGATGTAAAGCTGGGTATCATCAGCATACTGGTGATACCTCACCCCGAAACCACAAATGATCTCACCCAGGGGCTTCATATAGATGTTGAACAGGAGAAGCAAGAGGACCGACCCCTGGGACACCCCAAGTGAGGAGCCTTGGGCTCGACCTCTGCCCCACTGCCAACACCGATTGCAAGCAGCCTGAGAGGTAGGAGGAGAACCACTGTAAAACGGTGCCTCCCACTCCCAACCCCGCAAGCCGCCACAATAGGATACCATGGTTGATGGTATCAAAAGCCGCCGAGAGATCTAATAGGACTAGGACAGAGGAAAAAACCCTGTCCCGAGCCCTCCAGAGATCATCTATCAGCGCGACCAGTGCCGTCTCCATGCTGTGCCTGGGTCAGAAGCCCGATTGGTACGGATCCAGGTAATTAGCTTCCTCCAGGAACATTGGAAGCTGTTGAATTTAATCTACAATAATTATTAAACACATCTGGATTCTGAGAATGCCTCTTAAGGAGGGGTGCATCGCAACTTCCTTCAAGACTGTTTGGTTATCCTCTCTTAAAGTAAGTCAATAACAACTTCATAGACCTAGTTCATCGTGCTTTTTCCTGTCCCCCCTTGCAGGAACCAAGAGGGTTGTTGGAAGAAATTTCCTTCTGGGTTCAGTTCCAAGTGGGGAAAAAGATACTGGAAACATGGAGGCTGTTTGGAAGGTTTAATGGTGGACAGGACCACATGGCCTGGAGCTCCAGAGTGAAAAGGAAGATGATCACATGCTTCAAGGTGAAGGAGGAGATCAAGAAGGGGCTGAGGTGCTGATAGTGCCTGGGTTTTATAACCTTTGTTGGCATTTGAATTGGAGCTTGTATTCTGATTGGTTGTCAGACTCCCATGAGGCCATGCAGGGGCAACTCTGTAGGCTGTCCTGAGTTCCAGGCTTGGTTGAGCCTTGCTGGATGATGATGATGCACTAAAAGGGCTTTTGAGCAATTGCTATAGCTTTACCTGGAGATCTTTGTTATGTAAAGTATTCTGCCTTAATGGCCCACCCATTAACAAAGGTGGGGGTGAGCTTCTGCTTCTGAGGTGAGTTTCTGCTTCTGAGTTTCTACTCTTTTTAGAGGAAATATTCTGCCTTTTTAATATTTCCCAGGATATTTCATTTTTCTAGGAGAGGGGTGGGTGCTAACTTCCTACAGGGTCAAAGGTTGAACCCACAAGTGATAGGATCATCTTTTTCACAGGTCAAAAGGAATCCCAGACAATATGGCCAGACACTGCTCCAATCATCTTCATGAACTCCACCCATCAAGAGGTTATGCAAACTGCCTTGAGGGAGGTTGCTATGCGCCTCTTCTTAAAAGGTGCTCTCAAAATCCAGCTGTGTTTAATAATTATTACTGATTAAATGTTTTCCATTTTGATTGGTTACAGGTGGCAAAGGTCTCTCTAGTTCAGTGTTTCTTGAACTTTTGTTTCATGACCTGTTCCCACTTTGAAGCTTTTTGTTTATATGGGTTATATTTATTTGTATTCACTATATTTTAAAAAAATTATATTTGTAAGTCTGCTCTAAGCATGACTAAGCCAATATCTAACTCATTTTTTGTACTTAGTCCTTAAACAATTTATTATTCCTTTCCAAAATATTAGGCAGTACTGAAGAATGGAACGCTATTGCTTTAAATAACTAAATTAAATATCTGGTTAAGCAGGAGTCATTCGTGTCCGTTACTTTGGAGGCTAGTTTGAGCCTCATCATGTGGAACATAACACAAGTCTGTCTCTGAATGAGCCCTGTATGTGTTTCCTTTATAATGGTGGTTGGGCTTGAAGGCTGCACTGGGCTTTGGATGATTTGGAGGGTTTTCCTTCCTTCCATGTCTTTTTCCTATTTGTTGTTGCACGATTCAATTTCCATGCATTTTCCTCTTTAATTTTCAAAAGCAGAAAGTCAGAAGAAGCTCAAAACAGGTGCTGAGGGACTGCTCTTCATTACTTACCTGTGTCATGGTGGAACAGGTGACTCTGAGTCTTCCTGATTCTTCATAGAGCTATGACATGTGGACAATTTCTTGTCCCTCCTGAACGATTAACGGAGGATTGCAGGCAATGGTAAAAATAAGGGTGGGAGGGTAGCATTTTCTTATCTGAGATCCCTAGGATTCTGTCTCTGCAGGGAGTGTTGTGATTGATGGCCATTGATAGCCTTGTGCTGCCTTATGTGTCTTTCAGTTGGCATAAAACAGGCACTGGGTTTGGCTGGTTCAGGACAACTTAAGTTCTCACAGACTGGAAAGAAAAAGTGGAACATGGACTTTTAAATGGAGCTGAATTTGAATCCCAGTTTTGAGGTGCATCATAAATTGAAAATACGGAGAGGTAGAAGCAGAGTGGAAAAGGCACAGTAGGCAGAACTGAAACTGAATTATGAAAATTAACTTTTCGACTCTCTGGTATTGTCTGTGCTTGAAGCTGCTTCCCCCAGTCCCCCTGTTTCATACATCCATTTTTTTTTCTCTGAGAAGAGGAGGTATTTAGCTATGCTTTGTGAAAAAACAGGAAGTAAATGGTTCAATCAGTAATTTGCAGAAAAAACATGCCGGAAGAGTATGAAATTGAGCATTGCTGAAACAATTAACAGGACATATGGAGCAATGTCTTGATAATAACTGGATACATGTTTTATATGTAGAATGTGGGTTCAAATTGCCACTTTCTTGATGTGAAGAGTATTGAGTGACAGGATTACCTTAGCAAGTACAAAAAGATAATACAGGGTTAGTTATTGTTTACTTATGGACTTTTTCTGGTCAAGCAATGGAAAAATCGCTTGGAGTATCTTCTGCCTCAAGTATTCACTGGAAACACTTGATCTGGATGAGGGAAGAAGAGACACATACTGTTTTGGAGGGAGGGTTAAATTTGCAAAATATCACAACACAAATTCTGCCCCTAGATATTCTTGTGTGCAACATTAGTACAAAAGATGGAGCTTGTGTTATGACTTCACAATAAGCCTTTCACTATTTATGTATTGGAAATAGATGTCTATGCAAACACAGTTCCATTTTGGGCAGCAAAATACCTCTGCCCAGGTCAGTTTTTAGCAAAGCCTCTATGCTTGCCAACAGTGACTAGGTCTCTATTTCAAATGTCTATGGAGATTCTCAGACATCCAGGTCATGGTTATCCCAAAGGTGCTTTTTCAAGAGGCACCTGGATTTTCTAATTTTTCTTCTAAGATGTTTCATTTCTCATTCTCTGAGAGCCAAAAAAGGTTCTTGGATGATAAGTGAAATGTCTTCAAAGAAAAACCAGAAAGATCAGTTGCCTCTTGAAAAAGCACCTTTGGGTCTCTACTTCAAAAAGAGTTTTTTAAAAAAAAATACTTTGGTTTTCAAAATGCAACCTGTGAAGGTTTTCCCATGGACATACGTGCTCACCTAGGAATGAAAACCTCTGCAGCCCTTACCCTACATAATATATCATTCTTCCAACCTGGTGCTTTCCAGATGTGTTTGAATTGAACTCTTGTGAGATTCACCCAGATTTGGCAACTGAAAATGCTGATCGTTTAAAATCAACCCAGCAGGAGGGCACTTGGAGCTGCCATAGACCCAAAACATAATTATTTACAATTATTTCTGTTGTTCACTGCCCAGGTGGAAGAGGTTGTTTCTAAGAAATTGCTTATGCATGTTAAGCTAAAAATGTTACATCTTCAGATTTCTGTAGTGAAGAAATTTGAAAACACACTTCTTTATGTTCTTGGAACAAAGAAGTAATATGCTACATCGAACTTTGGGGAAAATATTATTATTAAACATTGTTTATTATTTTGAAAAGTTCAGCACATATGTTTGAAATTCTTTCATAAGGATGCTAGAGACTTTTTAAAAAACATGAGCCTAAAGAAGGAAAATCCTAACTGCAAAACTGTAAATTTCAGTAGGAAAGATTGTGTCCTATATAGCTAATATATTCCAGATATTCTCACCAAAGCCACCTTGGTAAGGAATTCTGGGAGTAGTCCCAGACCATCTGGAGGGTCCTGGTTAAAGAAACTGAAGTAATGGGATGTTAGATACTAGTTTATCAGATTCAATCCTCTTTGCCTAGGCAGTTGGGAATGAGAGCAGGAAACTGCTCAATTAATTAAAAAGGTGCCATTTGGGGAAGGGAATGTCAAGCAAACTCAAGTTCGAAAGCCCATCTACTTACAAATTCATTCATCTTCTCAGCTCTTTTTGCTTTCATTTTTATGGTGTGCTCAAATTGTCTCTGTCTCCCTTCTCCCCATTTGAATGACTTTGATTTAACCGTCCCAGGGAATCTGGTGAATACTGCTTTTTAGTAGTTTCTAACAGATCAGCTGCAAGCAAGAGATAGTCACATTTTTAAAGCTTCTCTAGAATGGAATTTTTACAAGGGATCCTGGTCACCCTAGGAATGGGTGTCCCTGTGGTTAAAGTCAGCTGCTGGCTTCCAGGCTTTTCATTCTTCACACGGATGTTCCCCCAAATCCCACTTCTCTGGTTTGTCTTGGTAAACACCAATGTCTTCATACGTATCGGCTAGTTCAACCGTCAGCCCCTGTAGAAGAAGAAAAATGGAACCAGCCAATGAACGGAAAGTGTGCAAGCCAGGGCAACAGAGCACTTTGTCTGTGGTGGAGAGGGTTAGAAACATGCTGTCCAACTCAATTTTGTTCTTTCTGCATGCTGGTAAAAGAACTGCCCAAAAAACGTCCTACGGGGACATAAAAGGAATGCTCCTTAATGAGACAAAAGGCCCATCCAGTCCAGTTCTTGACTAGCAGACTGTTCAGCCAGACGTCAAGAATGAAAGAAGCTGACTTGGACAGTATTGAACTAGATCCATGATCCATCCAAGACAGAATTATTGGTTTAAACTGGCAGTGGTTCCCCAGAGTTCCAGATAGGGTTTTTCCAAGCCCCTTCTGGAGAAGAAGGGAATTCAAGATTTCTACATATAAATAGAGACTCCAGTTCTCTGGCCTGAAGATGACAGGCATGCATGGAATATGAAGAGAAATGCCTACAATTTTAGTGTAGTTAAGACTAGGAATCTCTTATTCTGTTGCTTACCTCGTAAGTATGTTCCTCCCCAGAGGCATCTTTTCTGTCACCCTAAAGTGATAGAGAGATATATAATCAAATTTGAGTTAGCTTGATATTTCTTAAAATCACTTGAGACCTTTGGCTAAGCATTCCTGATCCTTTTCTTTTTAAATTCTTGCTGTAGTTATTTATCCAGTAATCGTAATGTTTAATTAAATATACCATATTTAGAAAAACTTTATTAATGGACAATAGAAAATGCTGAATAATTGAAGAAGATCCTTTCAGATGAAATATGATGATTTGAAAGAGAAGTTGTTTCTTGATCTCTGTGCTCACTTTATGGTAATGTCTGGTTTTGAAATGTTTGAGATTGTTTCTGAAGTCCATTTGATTATGGGCAAAGCCAAGAAAACATTCTGTTCACCATCTGCTTTGTAAGGTCCTCTTACCCTACCTTCCAGCTTGGGCTTTGTGTTCATATTTTTCACTGAATATATGCTTCATCCTAAGAAATGTACCTGACCTTACCTCAGCCCGTTATCTCAGCTCCTGTTTTGAGGATTTGTTTCAGTGTCTATTCATGATGGGAACTGTAATGCAGTTACTCTAGAGGATCTGGCTATGGCATCCATAGGCATGGGTGAGGTGAGGTGAGGTGGGGGGAATCCATGGCTAGAGAAACAAGCTCAAAAGCAGGAGTTTTTTCTGCCTTCTTTAGCAGATTTGAGTTTGCTCAATTTGTTGCTTCTGGAGGCAACAATCTTCAAATAATCAATTGCCAGTTTGTATGTTACTGAAGTATTTCAAGTGTGTTCTCATTTATTTGTTCATATTTTATATTTGTTCATTTATATAGCAGAACATGAAACAAGAATCAAAATCATGCCAGATATATTATTATGCTGGTGCTGTGTACCAGTGAAACATCCCCAAACATCCTCCAGAAGAGCCAGACCTTAGTAGCTCTCCAGAATGAAAATAAGGAAGAACTCACCCTTGTATCTGGAATCAACTGTTCTAGAGGAAAGGGGCTGAGAGTAAGAAGGTGCACCCTCAGATACTTGCTAGTGGTATTTCCTTGGGGTTGAGTCTGCAGGAAAGCCCCACTCCCACTCCTAGATTGCACCTTGAGAAAGCAATCCCACTGTCTTGAACTATATTCCTGCAGCACTTCAAAATGCCCAAAAGTCCCTCCTTTACTCAGGAAGAAGCCACCTACATGCACTCATATCAGAAATCACTGTTATAGTCTAATGGTCAGTCAAGGCCCCAACTCAACTGCTATTATGAATGTTCCACTCACTCACCTTCCCTTGGGTTAGGAACACAGGTAAGCTCACAAAAAGGACAAGAAGAATTGTCTGGATTAAGATGATAGCATCTTTCACATTGTGACGACTCTGCACTTGCTCATAGGTGCTGATACCTTCAAAACAACAAAATGAGCGCACTTTACTTCTTATCATAACATGATTTGTGTACCCCTCTATCCTAGGACCACATTGACAGAAATATCCAGTTCTGACCACTATTTTCATTTCCATCTTTGAAATGAAAATAGTCCTGTACTATACCAGGACAGAATTCAAATCCTGTGATACAGTTTAGGTGCCACATGTGTGTACCTAAATATCCTTAGCTTGTATAACATTTCAATTGTAAGGGATGTAAATTTAGGAAAGGATATGGAGATTTTGAAAAAGGTCAGATGTCTTCCAGGTTATACTGCCTGCAGAGACAAGGGGTGTATTTTTTTAAGATAGTCAAGAATGCTAGTAAGGACTGTGATGTTGATGCTGTTGTACATCTTGGCACACTTACAAAGATGTATTTTCTGTGCAAAATGATTTCCAGAGCTTGGGGAAGGAACTTAGTAGCATATGCTGTAGGCTTATCTTTTTAGAGGTTTTACCGGTATATAAGGAACAAAAAGGAAAAAGCCAGTGTATAGTGGAATTCAATGTGGCTAAAGAAGAGGTGTAAAAGGGAAGGCTTTGGTTATATTAATCACAATGTCTGCAGCTGGTCCAATGAAAAACTGTACAAAAAATGATGAAAACTCAATGATGAAAACTGCTTGGAATGCATTTGGGTCAATGTAAAAGGGGGGAGGAATGACATTACCATAGGTGTATAATATAGGCCACCCAACCAAACAGAGGAAATAGATGAACTTTTTGCTAGTCAGTTAACTGAGGAAGCATACCACAATAGTAATGGGAGATTTTAACTACCCTGACATCAACTGGAAGACAAACTCTGCACCAAGTGGAAGATCAAACAGGTTCCTGACACACCTAGCAGACAACTTAGTGTCCCAAAAAGTAGAGAAGGGAACTAGGGGATCAGCCATATTGGACTTAAGTCTCACTAACAGAGATGAAATGATAGAAGGTGTTGAAGCTACAGGAACCTTGGGGGGAGGTGATCATGCAATATTGGAATTCAATGTTATGCAAGTACAAGCACTAGAACAAAGTCAAACTAAAGCCTTGGGTTTTAAGAGAGCTAATTTCAATAAACTTAGAGAGAGCTTGGGAAGGATTCCATGGATAGAATTCTCAAGGGAAACACAAATCAAGAAGCTTGGAAAAATTTTGAAAATTGAGATTATAAAAGCCCAGTCTAGCACAATACCAATGAAGAAGAAAAATAATAGCTCTCAAAAGAAACCAGCATGGCTGCATAAAGAACTCTGACATATTGAAGGACAAAAAGGACAAGTATAAAAATGGAAAGAGGGGTACATAACTAAGGCAGAATATCAACAAATAGCCCCACCTGCAAAGATGAAGTGAGGAAAGCTAAGGATCACAATGAACAAAGGATTGCAACAACAGTAAAAGAAAAATAACAAAAAAACTTCTTCCAATTTGTTAAAAACAAGAAAAAAGTCAAGGATACAATTGGTCCATTGCTGGGAGAAAGTGGCGAGAAGGTGACAAGCAACAGGGAGAAAGCAGAGCTACTTAACTCATTTTTTTCATCTGTCTTTACACAAAGGCAAAAAAACCAGTCCAATCTATCAAAAACAGCACCACAAAAACAGATTAGGAACACAAATTAAAATAGGGAAGAAAATGGTAAGTGAGTACCAGTCTACCCTAGACGAGTTCAAATCACCAGGACCAGGTACAGTACAGCTCAAAGTTTTGAAGGAACTGGCAGATGTGATCTCAGAACCACTGAACTATTATCTTTCAAAGATCCTGGAGCACTGAGGAACTGCCAGAGGACTGGAAAAGACCTGATGTAGTTCCCATATTCAAAATAAGGGAAAAAATAGATCCAGGAAACTACAGATCCATCAGCCTGACCTCAATACCAAGGAATATTCTGGAAAAGATAATCAAACAATGAATCAGTGAACACCTAGAAGCAAACAAAGTAATAAGCAAAAGCTAACATGGCTTTGTCAAAAACAGATCATGACAGACTAATCTTATTGCATTCTTTGACAAAATGACAAAATTAGTGGACCAGAGGAATGCTGTTGATATAATTTCAGTAAGGCATTTGACAAAGTAGATCATAACCTACTACTGGATAAAATAGAAAAATGTGGGTTAGATAGCATCACCACCAGATGAATTCGTAACTGGCTGACCAACCGCACTCAAAGTGTAGTCCCCAATGGAACTGCATCTACATGGAGGGAGGTATGCAGTGGGTTAGCCCAAGGCTCTGTTTTAGACCCAATACTCTTCAACATATTAAGCAATGATTTGGATGAGGGGATAGATAGGGAACTCATCAAATTTGCAGACAACAGCAAGCTAGCAGGAATAGCCAACACTCCAGAGGATAGGCTTAAGATACAGAAGGATCTTGACAGACTTGAACACTGGGCGCTATCTAACAAAATTAAATTCAGTGGTGAAAAAAGTAAGGTTCTACATTTAGGTAAGAAAAACAAAATGCACAAGTATAGTATATGTGGTACCTCGCTCAATAGTAGTAACTGTGAGACAGATCTTGGAGTCCTAGTGGACATCCATTTAAATATGAGCCAGCAGTGTGCTTTAACTGCCAAAAAAGGCCTTGGTGGTGCAGGCTGTTAAATGCCTAGCACTTAAATTCCAGCTGCCTGCAATTACTGCAGGCTCGAATCCCACCAGGCTCAAGGTTGACTCAGCCTTCCATCCTCTCGGGGTAGGTAAATTGAGAACCCAAGATTGTTGGGGGCAATAAGCTGACTTTGTAAAAATGCCGCTTGGTAATAAGCAGGCATATACAATGGAATGAAGGCTATTGCTGAGCGCATTGGGTTGTGCCAAACATTGTAAGCCCTGAGTCTCCGGAGAAGGGCGGCATATAAATATGAATTAAAAAAAAAAAAGCCAATACAGTTCTAAGGCTGCATTGACACAGAGAGAGGAGATGAGAGAGAGAGAAAGAGAGAGGGAGTGGGAGAAAGAGAAATGAGAGAGAAAGAGAGATGAGAGATGAAAGAGAAAGAGAGATGAGAGACAGATGAGAAAGAAATGAGGGAGAGAAAGAGAGGGAGAGAGAGATGAGGAAGAGAGAGAGGGAGAAAGAGAGGTGTGTGTGCGAGAGAGAGTCAGAGACAGAGAGACAGAGATACCCGTTTAAAGGAAAATAAAGGGAGCCACAAAACTTGGGTAGGTGTGGGTGGAGGGAATCATGTGACTGTCAAATTGACCAGGCCCACCCTGGTTTTATGGCTCCCCGTGTTTTCTTTTTTGTGGGAAACATGTCCAAATGGCACTTTGAGTGTTTAAGGTTGCAGGCCCCTGCTCTAGAAAGAGCAACAAAGATGATTAGGGGACTGGAGGCTAAAACATATAAAGAACAGTTTCTGGGGGTGGATATATATAGCTTAATGAAAAGAAGGACTCGGGGTGACATGATAGCGATGTTCCAATATCTCAGGGGTTGCCACAAAGAAGAGGAAGTGAAGCTATTCTCGAAGTATCTGAGGGCAGGAGACAAAGAAATGGATGGAAACTAATCAGGGAGAGAAGCACCCTAGAACTAAAGAAAACAATTAATTAGTGGAACAATTTAACTCCAGAAGTTGTGAATGCTCCAACACTGGAAGTTTTTAAGAAGAAATTGGACAACCATTTGTCTGAAATGGTGTAGGATTTCCTGCCTAAGCAGGGGGTTGGACTAGAAGACCTCCAAGGTCCTTTTCAACTATTCTATTCTGTTCTATTCAATTCGTTGTGTCTCTAGCTACAACAGGCTGCCAGTATTTATTTATTTATTTATTATTTATTAATGAGACTTGTATGCCGCCCCATCTCCGAAGACTCGGGGCGGCTCACAAATAAAACAAGGAAACAATAAATAATTAAAAAAGAATTAAACTAACAAGCCCCATTAAGATGCAATTACACAAATACACAATAAAACTATAATAAAAGCCATCCCCCCCCAAAGGGTCACAGCCCGGCTTGGTTAAATAACCAGGTCTTCAATTCACGGCGGAAGGCGTGGAGGTCAGGGGCCAGACGGAGCCCCGGGGGAAGCTGATTCCAGAGGTCAGGGGCCGCAATAGAATAGGCTCGTCGTTGGGGGACCGCCAACCGGCATTGGCCAGCCGACGGGACCCCAAGGAGTCCTTGCCTATGTGATCGCACAGGGCGGTTAGTACTTGATGAACAGAGTCCCAGATATTAGCTGGTACAATTTTCTCTGGGAACAGAATGTGTGGCCTTGTGCCAAGAAGTATTGTCCATACATAGTGATACACAAACATGTAGCATCAGAGAGGGCAATATTTAGAAGATTAAAAATTTACCCACGACTTTGAGTTCAGTACCACATGATGGCTTCAATAAGTCCTGGCTCTTACAATAGTAGACACCATTGTCAGTGTGCTGGAGTTTGTTGATCTGCATCATTACCATTGAAGTATTTCTGGTCACATGGATTCTAGAGCTGTTCATAATCTCCTGGTGTTTGTCCTGCTCAGTCTCTTTATACCAACTTGCCAGAGAGCCAAAAGAACAGCTAAGAGAAATTTGGGCTCCCCCTCTTGCAGCAATGAAACGTGTATTCATTACATTAATGAAAGTGGTTGTATCTGTGTAAAAGAAGAAAAGCCCACAGTAAGGAGAGAAAGGCGGAGAGCAGATGGAAAAGAAGGGTAAATATCTTTACTGGACTTTCTACCAATGTTCTCCAGCCAGGTTCCCTCTAGAAATGCTGCATTACTGGGCTCGTTACACGTAACCAGTACCTTTGGGGGTGGAGAGCTAGTTTTGATTGGGATACATATTTCATTTGTATCTTCATTCATCTACAGAGCACAGTAGATTGGGACTCCTAACCTATTTTGCTTTGTCTTCACCCTGGAGTGAGACTGACAGAGAAGGGAACCGGATAGAGTCAGGCATGGGCTGGTCCTTTCTCAGTTCAGGCTGGCTTTTGGGCATTTGAAGGACTCATCCTTTTACAGAGTTTGTCTCTTTGGATGAAAAGGTAGCCAGATGTGGAAGAGAAGGTATTGGCAAGGCTTTTTAATCAAACACAATACAGGTGGAAATACAATCCTTAGTTTGGTCCACCAACAAAGAGCCAAAGGTCCATAAGAGCACCCAGTGACCTCAAATAAATTGAACATTGGATTCTTATACAAAACCTAAATCATTCCAAAAATAGCAGCTCTGGTTGCACTCAAAATCAGGCAATCATTTTACAAGTAACAAATAACACAACCTTGGAAAAAAGGATGCTGCAAAAATTAGAAACTGGAAGAGAATATTATCTTGAAAGTACACATATACCTTGTTTTTGAGAAACGCCATTTCTTTCCGTAGAAGTTTTGGTGATTGTCATACCTGGGGAAAGAGGAAAAATGCTCTGGAAAACAGCTACTTTAACCATTCAACTAAAATTGAAATTAGTGCTGTTTGATTTTTTTTCTGTCTTCTGTGCCTTCAAGGAGAACGATCTAAACAAACGGAGGAAAAAAATGAAGCAACATTTCCCACCCCAAATTCTCTAAATTTTGATGCTGGATATGCTTTCAGTAGTTTTTGGGTGTGGAAATGATTGGTGAAGTTGGATATTTTGAATATTACACCCAAAGATTCAGCGGTTCCAACCAGTGTTCACTTCAATCTGACAAAGGCTGCAAGAGTGGATATAAATTGGTGTTTGGCAAGGTATAACATGAAAACTTAGTGCATCCCCCAAGGGAGATAAATATGCGGCCATGTTAACATGCTTCCCTTCAGCCCTTGAGCTGCCAGAAAAGTATACTGGCATCCATTGTCCTGCCGCAACAGACAAGCCCTATTTTGATTCAGCAAGCAGGGTGGCAAGTGTCCTCTTTTAGTATGGAACAAGATAAAAAGTGGATACATGGATTCCCCTGGTTTCATTTCCATAACCCTCACAGAGCATTATTATTGCTTAATAATAGGTTAGGTAACCTCAAGTTTTTCTGAACCACCAAAGCTGAAGTGTGATTTCCCATGTTCTCTGAAATAAGCTTTGCTATTGGCACAATGTCACCTACGTACCTTAAGGACAATTAAGCTGATGATTCAGGAATCGGGGTGAAGGTCAGGTGTCTACCTGGGCACATTGTCTGAAGTGGCTGATGGGGATGTGCCTCACATGATGAGGACAGTGTGCTTGAAATCATAGTTCCTCTTTCATCCCAGGTCCCCCGCATGGTGTGTTGGCAGCCCAGTTAACAGAACACACACATGGTGGGTGCTAAAACAGGTGATCAACCGTCAGCAGGTCAAACATTAGTAGTGTGATGGCTGACAGTCCTCCAGTTTTTCCATTTCAGTCCTTGCTACCTCAACCTTCATGGTCATGAAGAGGGGAACTGGGTCAACAAGTCTGCAGGGGTGGCAGCAGATTTTTCATGGATGAAAATGTCTTCTCTGTAGCTCAGATACTGCAGGCAACCCAGAAAATTGGCAGGTGCTGAAGAGGGGGAGGGCTCAGTAGAACTGAATAGTACTTCTTAGAACCATGGCCATCCATAATACATGGGATCAGCTGACAGTCCGAGTTATATCTAGAGGATTTAAGGAAAGCTGGAGAGGAGAGTCTCTCTTACTCAATTGAACAATGCCCAATGAGCTTCTGACAGACAGCTAAGTCTTCCTCTGTAATCCATTTGTCAGAACCTGCCTCTTCTCTTGGCCCCGGAAGGGCAATTGGATGTTTTTCTCATGGATAAGAAAATTCATCACTCTCTGCCTCTTAACTTGCATTGCATTGCACATTCTCCCCTCTTGTTCCTGAAGTGGATTGCATCCTCCTGAGATAGTTGTGCCATCTCATGGGCAGAGGACAGCATGTTAAACTGACTGTCTGGATATGCTGCCTTGAGAAAAGCAAGTGGCAGAATGAGATTAAGTGATATCTGAATCCAGAATTGAGCATCTGCAAGGAAGGTTTGCAGGCTAGAGTATTTATACCTTTGAAGATAAGGGAGCCTCTAATCCAGCGGTGGGCAACTATGGCCCCTTTAAGATCTGCAGACTTCAACTCCCAGAATTCCTGAACCAGCATGGCTGGCTTAGGAATTCTGGAAGTTGAAGTCTACAGGTCGTAAAGGGGCCATAGTTGCCCACCGCTGCTCTAATCTATCCCTTACATTTCTGACTTTCTATGTTTTCACGACTCACTGCCTATTTCCCACAATGGTACATTTGCAATTGTATTTTCTTAACCATGATTTACTGATAAACTGCAATTCAATGGATTCATTGCATGTGTTAAGCCAAAATCCAACTAACTATATTATGGCTTAGTATGCTCTGTAAACCTAGCCTTTGACTGGATTCATGCATCATGCTAAGTCATAATGTTATTTGATTTTGCCTTAATGTACTGGGTGAACCCAACAACTGTGGTTTATTCGATAATCCATGATTAAGTAAAACATGAGCTAGTGTGATGTGTGAATCTACTTCATAACAACCTTTCTAAAACAGTGTATTCTTTCCATGGGCTAACTTTTTTTAAATTATTACAGGAAACAATATAATAATATTCACTTTTCACTTATTGTTATTTGATCATGCTTTAGGCGTGCTTTTTCAGTATGAGTTGGGGGTTAAAGATCCCACCTTTTATACTTAATCTCTGCCCAGGAAGATGAAATCTGATCAATTCTAGTTGTGCATTTACTAAAAGGTAAAATGTGTAATGCCAGATAGCTTGAATCCAATATTATTATTAGGTTGAAATGCAAGGCTTACTTGGAAGGAAGTTCTTTATGCACTTAAAAAAATGGTGTCAGCTTCTTTCCCCATTCAAAGCAGCTGGACAGGAAGCGTTGCAGTTCTGGTAACACAGCCCAACGAACACAGTTATCTTTCCTGCTTCTGTGAAATTTCCCCTCAACAACTCTGGGCGTGTGTGGGTGGGAGAATTAGGGGGGAGATGAAGAAGGTCCTGGGCTCTTTCTTAGACATTTCCATCTCCCACCAAAATTCCCAAGTAATATCTCCACCACCAAGAAAAAATACTGTCTTTGTAAAATGTGGATTCAGGTGTTTAGTTACATTTTTGTAAAGCTTCATTTCTAAAATAAAATATGCCCAGTAACTTAGAGGATGCCATTATCTCTTATTTAGTTCAGTATTCCTTTTACTGAATTCTCAGAAGAATTTTCTGCTGATCCCTCTGTTAATCTGGTTTTATTTCACCCCTCCCCTTCTCTCTCTTGATACTTTTTCCTCCAATCGCTCAGAATAACTGGAAAACCAACCTCTGTCTCTTCCAGGTTGGTTTCAGGTGATGCACCTTGTTTATTCATAAATCAAATCTTCACCTGGGATCCAACTCTCAGCCTTCTATGAATTTAGACCAGACTCCTCAACATGGTATCCGCTTTATCCATTAGCAATACCAATCTTAGTCAACATGCAGTGTGGAAATTCTAGTGCTAGCGTCTGAATGGCATCAATTTAGAAAAGCCAATGAACGTAGTTTCTACTATGTATTTGCTGATTTAGGCCCTATCATTCAACCCAAAAGACAACCAAATTAGACTCATGAGAGAGAGGGGGAAACACATTAAAAAAAGGTCAACTAACATCATTAAGCTGCCTAGGACTTTAAACTATCTTAAGCAATGGATATGGCCGAAGGAGATGGAAGAAACCATACCTGTGACTATGAGCAAGAACACCAGGTTGGCCCCAAAGTCCCTGCAAATCTGGAAGGAAGATGCTGCCATAGCTGAGCAAAAGCTGTGATGGAAGGAAGGTATCTTGGACTGGATTCAATCGGAGGTTTGCAAAAATACCTCTATTTCTTCTTTCTTTTGACAAAGGGCTGAGGCTCGTGGGCTGAGTTCTTGTTTCCTGTCCATGTAAATTCAGCTGTCACAGGACAGTCCCTTGGGTGACTTGTGGGCAAGAGAGAGCTTTCAACACGGTGCAGTCGGTACGTTCTGAGCAGTTTGATTGGCAGGAACTACACTTAGTGACTGGGTCTCCCATGGAAAGTGGAGGAAGTTATTCTGGTTCACCACCATTTCTCTTGTTGAGGATACTGTGCTTTGAATTGTCTTATTTTATTTATACCATGCTGTTCTTTTCCAAGGACTCCAGAACAATATATGGAAGCAAATCACAACTAAGGACAATAAGCAACAGAAAGAAGAACAGTAATTGAGTACAAAAGTTGAAAATAATTAATTATGGCTAACACACAGTGATCCTTTCGACCATTTAAAGGTTTTTCCTCCCCCAGGAGAAAATCTATATTTGCTTAACTGAATTCATGCTGACCATTGAATATGGCAGTGAATGCATTCAGCCAGCTAGACAGGTCCCAGCAGCTGTCCACTGGATGGACTCCTGAGCATAAAAACAAATCTCTTGAATCAGAGAATGGATGCTGCCTGACTCCTTCTCTGGGTGCCAGAGATATTTCTGAAAACTTCCCAAAAGGAGATGAGGGGAAAGGTGCATCTAATAGGGCGCTCCAATTCAATGTCTGGCTATTCTTCATGAATGTAGCTATCATTTATGAAGTTGTTCCAGTAAAAGAGAGTTGTCATGGATATTGTGTCAGATGGATTGAAAAGATTCCATTATTTGTTTCTTTCTATAAGCTTCAGATTGGTGGCTTCTTCCTTCATGCATAGAATTCACAGAATGGGAATTTCCCTCCCTCCTGGCTATTCCTATGGCCATCCCATAGTGGTAGCTGGGCCTCTGCATTTTACTAGGGAGAAGTAATCTGGTCCCTTCACGGCAACTCTTATCCATACCTGATGCTGATCAGGGCTGCCTGCAAAAGGATCAGCTTGACATGCACACATAGCAGCCCACACAACTAGATTTTGACCAAAGATGGAATATCCTGGATGCTCCGAGATGCCGGTACGTACAGCCACTCAGTCTTGGCTGGGTTGAGTCGAAGCCTGTTCCTCCCCATCCAGATCCGTACCGCATCCAGACATCAGGACATAACAGAGAGGGCATCACTGATGTGGTTTGGGGTGGAGATGAAAAGCTGGGTATCATCTGCATATTGAAGATACCTCACCCCAAAACCATGGATGATCTCACTCAGCGGCTTCATATAGATGTTGAACAGGAGGGGTGAGAGGACTGACCCCTGAGGCACCCCACAGGTGAGGGGCCTCGGGCTTGACCTCTGCCCTCCTGCCAACACCGATTGCAAGTGACCCGAGAGGTAGGAGGAGAACCACCATAACAGGGTGCCTCCCACCCCCAACCTCCCGAGATGCCACAATAGGATACCATGATCAATGGTATCAAAAGCCACCGAGAGGTCTAATAGGACTAGGACAGAGGAAAATCCCCTGTCCTGAGCCCTCCAGAGATCATCTATCAGTGTGACCAATGCCGTTTCCATGCTGTACCCGGGCCGGAAGCCAGATTGGTACGGATCTAGGTAATCGGCTTCTTCCAGGAACCCTGGAAGCTGCTGAACCACCGCACTCTCAACAACTTTTGCAACAAAGCAAAGGTTGGAGACACGACAGAAGTTATTCAAAATGGCTGGGTCCAAGGCAGGCTTCTTAAGGAGGGGTTTCACCACTGCCTCTTTCAAGGCGGCGGGAAAGAAGCCCTCCCTCAATGAAGCGTTGAATACTGCCTGGAGCCAGCCATGTGTAACCTCCTTGGAGGCATAAACCAACCAGGAGGGACACAGGTCCAATAAACACGTGGTGGAACTCAGCCTCCACATGATCCTGTCCAATTCATCTAAGGACACAGGCTCAAACTCATCCCAGATGGTATTAGCCAGACTCATCATCACTCCTTCCTCTGACTCCTGCCAGTCAGAGTTCAAGCCGGCCCAAATCTGAGCGACCTTATCCAGCAGATGCTGACTAAATTCCTCAGCCCTATCCTGCAAAGGGTCCTCCCTCACCTCCTGATGTAGGAGGGAACGAGTGACCCTAAACAAGGCGGCTGGGTGATCATCTGTGGATGCAATGAGAGCGGAGAAGTAAGCATACCTCGCCGCTCCCATCGCCACCAGATAAGTCCTAATGTAGGCTCTTAGCTGGGCATGGTCAGATTCGGATTGGCTCGATCTCCACCTGCTCTCCAGGCCCCCCGGCCTTCATCTCCCGGAGCTCCTCTGAAAACCAAGGAGCTAACCGGGATCTGTGATGGGTTAGGGGCCGCAAGGGGACAACCTGGTTGAGGGCCTCCGAGGCCGCCTATTGCCAAGGCCTCGGCCGAGGTGTGGGTAAGGGAAGAAGGAAATAACCCCAGCGCTGTCTGAAACCCCTCAGGGTCCATCAGGCATCTGAGGCGGAACCATCTAATCGGTTCCTCCTCCCAGCAGCATGGGCGGCCTGCTGAAAGACCAGCCATAGGAGATAATGATCAGTCCATGACAGGGGCTGAATAGTTGGTGAACACCCCCCCAGATCATTACACCACTGCCCCGAGATGAAAATCAGGTCAAGTGTGTTCCCCCCCTCATGAGTGGGGCCCTGAATTATCTGGGTCAGGTCCATAGCTGCCATGGAAGCCATGAACTCCCAACCCAAACTTGATGTCTCACCCAGGGATGGCAGGTTGAAATCCCTCAAAACTAAAAGTTTGGGGAATTCCACTGCCACTCCCGAGAGAATGTCAAGCAGTTCGGGCAGGGCCATTGCCACGCAGCTGGAGGAAAGGTATGCAAGCAACAGGCCCAACTGACCACCAGGGCCCAACCTCAGGAGGAGAGACTCACACCCGCCCATCTGCGGGACAGTGACCACCCTTGGAAACAAGGTCTCCCTAACAACTACGGCCACCCCACCACCCCTACCCTGGGCTCGCAGCTGGTGGAGAACCCAGAAACCTGGGGGACATAAATCACACAGAGGGACCCCTCCCTCCAGTCCCAACCAGGTCTCTGTGATGCAAGCCAGGTCCGTGGCCTCCTCCTTGATAAGTTCGCCGAGGAAGGGAGCTTTATTTACCATGGATCTGGCATTCACATAGACCAACCTAAGCCCAGGGACCTCACTTCCCGTATCCCTGAGGGAGTGGGCAGAAACAAGAGGGTCAGAGCATGCCACAGTTCGAAGATAGCAGGGGTGCGCTCCCAAACCATGATACAGTCCTCTGTTTCTCCATCTCCTGCCATATCCAATTGCCCTAGGAATTGCAATTCCCACCCTGTTCCCCAAGGTCTCAGAGACCCCCCACCCCCCCCCCACCCCACGGTGTGACCCTTTACTGACCTGGACTGAACTAAGAGTTGATTCGGCAGAACCGCCTCAGGTACCCGCTTGAACTGACTACCCACCCCTCCCTAACCCCTTTAAACATCTGATTAAAAAAGTTAAAAGCCTCCCCTTACACACCCTTTTACATTTTAGCCCCTTGGTTGCGCCATGCAATGACTATGACTATGAAAACATTTGTATGTTAGGAGACTTTAATGCAGTAGTGGATGCAAAACTGGACTATAAAAGCAGGAAAATAGATAAAAAGGCAAGGAAAACACTACCAAGGACTTTTTTTTTAAATGACAGAAGAATTTTCACTCCAAAATACATGGAGAGAAATGAACTTAGAGAAAAGTCAATATACATTTTATTCAGATAGACATCAATCATGGTTGAGAACTGATACGATATAGTGGACACCGGAATTAAGAGCAAATATACAAGAGATAAAAATTGAAACAAACACATGGGCAGATCATAACCCAATAAAAATAAAATGGAAAGGCCAAAGGAAAAAAACAGATGAATGTTGAATTAAGTGATAGTAAAAGATAAAGAATTTCTTCAAATAATGGAAAAAGAAATGGATTTCTTTTTTTAAGGAGAACAGAAAAGAGACTTCACTACAAAACATATGGGATACAGCAAAAGCATTCATTCAGGGATTAGTTATAACCTACACAGCAAAAAAGAACAAGGAAAAGAGGCAAACACAAAAGAGATTGGCAGAAGAATATAAAAGACTAGAAACAAATTTACAGAAAGAACCACAAAAAAGAAATTTAAAAAAGCAAATAGAGCTAATAAAATACAAACGTAACTTAATGGAAACAGAAGAATTAGCACAAAAGATTAAAGGAGCAAAACAAAATTACTTTGAAAATGCCAATAAACCAGTAAGATGGTTACCATATAAATTGAAAAAAGGAAAAAGAGAAGTTAATCCACAGTTTTTTAGATGAAAAGGGAACCTTTCACTACCAAAATGAAAATAAAAAGAAAATAATTCAGAACTACTATGAAAAATTATACAATCAAGAGAAAATGTCAGAAGAAAAAATAAAACAATATTTGGAGAAATCTGAACTACCTAAGGGACCTGAAATAGTGAAGATTATGTTAAATGAAAAGATAACGATGATGGAATTAATACAGGCGATTAAGAGATAAAAATAATAATAAAACACCAGGACCAGATGGATTACTGGCAGAACTTTATAAATACCTGCAAGACACCTTAGGTATGACAATGTTGGAAGTTTATAATTAAGTATTGTTAGAGGCTAAAATACCAAATACATGGAGAGAAACAAATATAACTCTAATACCGAAAGAAGAATCAGATAGCACACAGATAAAAAATTACAGACCAATATCATTATCAAATGCAGACTACAAGATATATGCTTCAATAATTGCAGAGAGATTGAAAAGATTCTTGAATGAATTTATACATCCAGACCAGAATGGATTTTTACAGAAAAGGCAAATTAAAAATAATATGAGAATTATCCTGAACACGTTGGAGTATTATGAAGTACATTCTGAAAAACAAATGGCATTGATATTTTTAGATGCACAGAAAGCATTTGATAACATAAATTGGCAATTAATGTTACTACAATTAAAGTACATAGATTTGGGGAAGAAATTTATTAACATGATAAAGGCAATGTACTCTGAACAAACTGCAAAAGTGATGGCCAATGGGGACATGACAGAGAACTTTAACATAAGGAAAGACATGAGGCAAGGGTGCCCTCTGTCCCCTTTACTATTCATATTAACATTGGAAGTATTAAATAAAGGTATCAGAAAAGACCCAGAAATAAAAGGAAAGAAATTAAAACACAGAAAATACCCTGCGCATGCTTGAACATGATGGCTGCTCCATTTTAGTGTCCTGCGGTGGGGCGTCAGTTTTTCTGTCCGAGAGGGGTGGTACAGGGGTTATAGCAACCCCCTGATCTTGAATCCAGCGATGGAGGATCGGGAGGATGGGCTGTCGTTTTCTGGGCCGAGTTCGTCGGCGAGCCACGACGATCTGGCAGTGAATCCAGCAGCCGCTCTTTCTTTGGGCCTCCGGGCCGTGGACTTGGGTGCATGTGTGACGAGGCAGTGCTGGGAGCGGCGGCGGGGGTGACTGCGGTAGCAACAATGCAGCCGCGGGCGCTGAAGGTGATAACAGCGATGAGAGCAATGTTGGCTACAGCAGTGGTGGTGGGGATGGGCGGCGGATTGGCTGGTGGCCATGTTGGGCCTGGAGGCGGAGGTGGATGTGGGCCCGAGACCGCGGCCAGCCCTGGCCTCCTGCCATTCTGCTCGCTGCTGCCGGAACGTCCTGGAGCTGTTCCCTTCTCACCCCCCCCCACCGCCCCTTTAATCGCATGGCTCTGCCCACCCATGACATTTCCATCTACACTTGGCTGCGGGAGGGCTGCGCCCATCGGCTTTGGACTTTTCATCTGCCGGGGCCATTCCCCCCCCTTATACTCGGCTGTTGGCGTGAGGGACCTGGATGCACCCTACCCGCTGCAGTGGGAGTGCAGCGTGGTGGGTGCACCCTTTCTTCCCTCACCTAGCATTGTTATCTGTCGTGACTGGTCTGCTAGGTGCCTACGAGGTGAGAGTGTGGTGCTTAGTCCTGTCGGTGGCCCTTGCCATCGGCCACAGGGTTGCTGTGAGAGGGTAACCTGGACTTGGACTTGGACTTCCCAGTGGACAAATGTCAGGACTTGACCGAGTTTTTTAACATCTTTGCATATCCGGACACTTTTATTTTCATCTGCCATTTACTCCCCCCCTTATATGTTTATTTCCATCTACTATGTGGACTTATCTGAAAACGGACTTGCAGGCCCTGAGGGAGTCCCCTCTCTCTTGGGTTTGGCCTGCTGGACTCTCCTTGGCCTATCTCGACCGATTGTGGAATCCTGAGAGATGGCATGATGCAGGTAGGGGCGGGGGTTCTGGGAGGGGTAGAAAGAGGGGTTCCAGACCCTCGCTGGTTAAATTTTTAGACCGTTTTTAAGGGGGTTAGGGAGAGGGGTGGGTTGTCATAATGAAGGAGCAAGGCACAGCTCAGGGCAGGGCCATGGTGGGGGGGAGGGGGCCTGTGGGGTCCCGGGGAATAGGACAGGAACAGCGATCTCCAGGGTGGTTGGGTATGGCAGGGGACGATGAGGCATGAGGTCATATCATGTTAGGGGAGCGTGGCCCCACTATCTTCAAGCGGTGGCGTGCTCCAACCCCCTGGCCTCTTCCCGATTTCCTGGGGATTCGGGATCTAGGACCCCTGGGCTCCGACTGGTGTACCTTAATGCCAGGTCCATGGCTAATAAGGCATCCCTCCTATGTGAGGTGATTGAGGAGGCCGCGGACCTGGCCTGTATCACCGAGACCTGGTTGGGGCCGGAGGGCGGAGTCCCTCTGGTTGATCTATGCCCCCCAGATTTTCAGGTGTTGCACCAGCCACGAGCCCAGGGAGGTGGGGGTGGCTGTAGTTATGCAGACCCTGATTCCAAGGGAGGTCACTGTTCTGGAGATAGGCGGGTGTGAGACCCTCCTCCTGAGGTGGGGGCCTGGGGGTTGGGCAGACTTGCTGCTGACATACCTTTCCCCCAGCTGTGTGGCAACTGCCCTACCTGGGCTTCTTGACGCCCTCTCGGGGGTGGCGGTGGAGTTCCCAGGCCTTATGGTCCTGGGGGACTTCAACTTGCCCTCTCTGGGGGCAGCATCAGGTTTGGCCCAGGAATTCATAGCCTCCATGGTGGCCATGGGCCTGACCCAGGTGATTCAAGGCCCGACTCATGAGGGGGGTAATACGCTCGACCTGGTATTCATCTCGGAACAGTGGCGTAGTGATCTGGGGGATGGGGATTTTTCTGTCCATCCCGTTCCATGGTCAGTTCATTATCTCCTATGGCTGGTCTTCCGACAAGCTGCCCCACACTGCTGGGATGAGGAGCCACCTAGGTGGTTTCGCCCCAGACGCCTGATGGACCTGGAAAGCTTCCAGGCGGAACTAGGGTCTTTTCCTACATCCCTTATCCACAGCTCTGCTGAGGCCCTGGCAGCTGCCTGGCAATGGGCCACCATGGGGGCCCTCAACAGGGTTGTCCCCATGCGCCCCCTCACTCGGCGCAGATCCTGGTTAGCTCCCTGGTATACTGAGGAGCTCCGGGAGATGAAGCGCCGTAGAAGGGACCTAGAGAGCAGATGGAGGTCGACCCATTCCGGCCCCGACTGAGCCCAGTTAAGACCCTATATTAGGACTTACCTGGTAGCTTTGGGAGCAGCAAGAAAGGCTTCTCTGCTCTCATAGCATCCACAGATAACTGCCCAGCCGCCCTGTTTAGGGCCACCCGCTTTCTCCTACAACCGGGGGGGCACAGTGGACCCGCTGCAGGGTCGTGCTGAGGAATGTGGACAATATCTGTCGGATAAGGTTACTCGGATCCAGGAGGGGCTGAACTCTACTTTGCAGTGGTCTGATGTCAGGGATACAAGTAGTCTGGCTGATGTGATCTGGACTGAGTTTGATCATGTTTCTGAGGATGAAGTGGACAGGATTATGCGATGGCTGAGTTCCACCACATGTTTGTTGGACCTGTGCCCTTCCTGGTTGGTGTATGCCTCCAGGGAAGTCATGTGCGGCTGGCTCCAGGCAGTGGTCAACACTTCACTGAGGGAGGGTTCTATCCCTGCTGCCTTGAAAGAGGCGGTGATGAGACCCCTCCTGAAGAAGCCTGCTCTGGACCCAGCCGTATTGAATAATTTCCGTCTGGTCTCCAACCTTCTTTTTTTGGTGAAGGTTGTTGAGAGTGTGGTGGCTCAGCAGTTTCCACTTTTCCTGGGGGAAGCGGACTACCTGGATCCATACCAATCGGGCTTCCAACCTGGGTATAGCACGGAGATGGCATTGGTCGCGCTGGTTGATGATCTCTGGAGGGCACGGGACAGCGGGTTTTCCTCTGTCCTGGTCCTGTTAGATCTCTCAGCGGCTTTTGATACCATCGACCATGGTATCCTATTGCGGCGTCTTGAGGGGTTGGGAGTGGGAGGCACTGTTCTGCAGTGGTTCTCCTCCTACCTCTCGGGCTCATCGGTGTTGGCAGGGGGGCAGAGGTCGACTCCGAGGGCCCTCATTTGTGGGGTCCCTCAGGGGTCGGTCCTCTCACCCCTTCTGTTCAACATCTATATGAAGCTGCTGGGCAAGATCATCCATGGTTTTGGGGTGAAGTATCATCAGTATGCTGATGATATACAGTTGTACATCTCTACCCCAAACCACATCAGTGATGCCCTCTCTGTGATATCCCGTTGTTTGGATGCGGTACAGATCTGGATGGACAGGAACATGCTTTGGCTCAATCCGGCCAAGACGGAGTGGTTGTGCATACCGACATCTCGGTCCAGTCAAGATATTCCATCTTTGGTCATGGGGGGAGAGGTGTTGCCCCCCGTGGACAGGGGACAGAACCTGGGGGTTCTCCTGGACTTGCGGCTCAGGTTGGAGGAGCAGGTGGGAGCTGCGGCCAGGGGGGCCTTTGCCCAGATCCGGCTGGTTCGCCAGTTATGCCCATATCTGGACCAAGATGCCCTGCGCATGATCACTCATGTACTTGTTACCTCTCGACTCAACTACTGTAATGCTCTCTATTTAGGACTGCCCTTGCACACCATCCAGAGGCTTCAGCTGGTGCAGAATGTGGCCGCGCAGGTTGTGATGGGAGCTTCCCAGTACTCCCATGTTACACCCTCCTGCGCGACCTGCATTGGTTACCAGTTGCTCTCCGGGTGAGGTTCAAGGTTTTGGTGTTGACATACAAAGTCCTTCAAGGCATGGGTCCGGGATATTTATGGGAGTGTCTCCTGCCGGCATCGAGAACCAACCGCCCTGTGTGGGCCCACAAGCAGGGGCTCCTCAGGGTGCTGTCTGCCACTCAATGTCGCTTGGCGGTCCGCCGGGGAAGGGCCTATTCTGTGGCGGGCCCTGCCCTATGGAACCAACCATCTCTGGTCTGAAAGCTGTCCCCCAGCCGAAGCCTGTTCTGCTGGCACTTCAGGGTCAGTACTTTGTGATGTGCCAGGAATCATCTCATTCTCCTCTGAACCGGCCTCTGAGGAAGCATCAGAGGAGTCATCCAAAGGAGACATCACACTGTCACTCTCATAGAGAGTCAGCTGGAGATCAACCTCAGTCAGAGGTCCCTGTCCTTCACTGCTGGGTGTGGGGAGAGGAATCTCTACAACTTGATGTGTCACTTGCAACTTCTCCTTCCTGTTTAATCATGTGATTAAAATTCAGATGCTTGGCAACTGGTTCATATTTATGACCGTTGCTGTGCCCCAAGGTCATATGATCCCCTTTTGTGACCTTCTGACAAGCAAAGTCAATGGGGAAGCCAGATTCACTCAACAACTGGGCTGCAAACTTATAATCTGCAGTCAGTGGTGGGATTCAGCCAGTTCGCAGTTCACAGGATGCAAGCTTGGCACTGATTTTTTTTACTGTCTTTCTGGGGACATGTGTTCTTTCCTTAAATATGGATGATTTCCTTAAGGTATTTTGTGAGATGAGTGAGTCCAGCTGGTATCTTTAAGGAATGGATCTAAGGATTGCTTCTCCTGGGTGGGAAAGGGTGCTTTGTCAGTTCACTGAGCACAGGAGTCTCTTGTCTATGGGGATTCTTCAGTCATCCAGGTCATGGTTGTCCCAAAGGTGCTTTTTTCAAGAGGCAACTGGATCTCTTGGTTTCCAGAAAGTCCAGTTGCTTCTTTAAAAAGCACCTTTGGGACATGAGTCTCTTGCATTGCTTTGGAGTGTTCAAGGCACATGATTGCTCACTGATTGAAAGATTAAAAAAAATAGGAGGTAGGGGTGTAGATCCTCCCTCTAATTCAGTTTAGTTTTGTCTTATAATAATAAGGCTTAGTAACATGGCACCAAGGTTCAAGTTTGTTTAGATATCTGTGGCATGTACTAATTTTATTGTGATCCTGACAAGCTTGGGAGGGCAGAGACTTGAACCTGGGCCCCCTATATATTTTGTTAATTTGTCTCTTTAGTTCAGCATTTTGTAGCCCAAGTATACCCACCCACTTTCTGGAGAGCTTAAATAAACTCTCTGCTAAAGGGTTTTACTTTATGAGCAAAGTTGGCTGATGATAATTATCCTTGCATTTTAACTATTTTCATTCCTCAAGGTGCTCTGGAACCCTGCCTGATTTGTAACTCTGGGTTGCAGGTATTGCTGATGAAAAGGAAGGTATTCAGAGAGAATGGTTTAGGTTTCCGTGATGACTGTGATTCATTGATCTTCAGTGTGTATTCCCCCATTTCTAATCTAATGATTGGTATTTAGGGCAGCTTTTTGCAAGCAAAGAAGCTTTTTGTATTTTTGTACAGATAATCCTTGACTTACAACAGTTCATTTAGTCACCTTTTAAAGTTACAATGGGACTGAAAAAAGTGACTTATGACCATTTTTCACACTTATGATGATTTCAGCATCCCCACAGTCATGAGAGGCCAGGTGAGGAGAAGCGCCCCTCAATATGAGCGCCCAGTTGACCACACCCAACCAGTCACATGACTACCCAGCCATGCCTATCTAGCCAGTCTTTAGGGCAGAGAATCGGTTGTTAAATTATTTGAATCTCACCACTGACTGCAGTGATTCACTTAGCAACTGAGGCAAGAAAGGTTGTAAAATTGTGTAAAAGTCACTTAACAAATGTCTCTCTTAACAACAGAAATTTTGGGCTCAGTTGTCATCATAAGTCAAGAACTACCTGTATCTTATGTATGCTCACAAGTCTGTTACTTGTCTCTGCATTTGGAAGATTCACTTGACCAGAATGGTCTTTATATGAACAAAAAACTTTATAGAATAATAAGCCATAAAGTGCTTGTAGTAAGCAGACTGTTATGTGGGGAAAAAAACATGAAGGTGGAAAAATATATTAGATTCCATTGAGTCACATTAAAATAATTTTGTTGCCTTAAGTGGAAATCAGCATAAGTGGAAAGAACATTACCTTCATTATGAACTGGGATTGTGCCAGCACTTTTGCCCACTTACAATATATTTACAAGGCTGACAAAATTGTGATTGTCTTTGGGAAATAACTCCCAAATAATCTTAACATGAAACAAGCATTCCAGAATACAATACTGAAAGACAAAATTGCTAGTATGTGTTTGTACAATTTTTCAGAGGGAAAAAAAAGTTGCAAGGTGATTAAAATACCCTTGTTGCTTTCCTCATATTACGGAGAACATACTATGGAGAATATAGAGTGCAGTGGTTCAGAATGAATTATTGCAGCCTGACTCTGTCTAATGCTAGGAGTTACAATGGGCGGCAAGTTGGAGGGGGTGTGCAGGCCACAGTTCCACAGTTCCACATACCGCTGAAGTAGTAATAGGTGAGAAAAAGAAACAAGCACTCCAAAAAACCCAGCTTTCATTAGTTTTCAGCCTGCCATCACAGATGGTCTCTGTTGAGGGTGTGGGGCTGCAAGAGGGTCGAACCCACAAGTGATAGGATCATGTTAGATAGAAAGCATCTTTTTAACAGGTCAAAAGGAATCCCAGACAATATGGCCAGACGCTGCTCCAATAGCCTTCATGCACTCCACCCATCAAGAATCTGAGCAAGTTTATTGTGGAATCTAGCAAATAGACCTGGTTCCATTAATCAGAATCAGAATCACTATTTTAAACCTCACTGATACTGCCTGACTTCAGCAGAGGTAACGCAAACTGTGTTTAATAATTAGTATGGATTAAATATTTTCCTTTTTGATTGGTTTCAGGCAGAGGTGGTATTCAGCAGGTTCTGACCAGTTCTGGAGAACCGGTAGCGGAAATTTTGAGTAGTTTGGAGAACCGGCAAATACCATCTCTGACTGGAGATTTTACAGTATCCTTCCCCTGCCACACCCAGCAAGCCACGCCCACAGAACCGGTAGTAAAAAAATTTGAATCCCACCACTGGTTTCAGGTGGCAAAGGTCTCTCTAGTTCAGTGTTTCTTGAAGTTTTGTTTCAGGATCTGTTTCTACTTTTAAGCATTTTGTTTATATGGGTTGTATTTATCTGTATTCACTATATTTAAAAAAATTCATATTTACAAGTCTGCTCTAAGCATGATTAGGCCAATAGTGCTCTCTTATCTGTCTTTCAATTGGCATAAAACAGGCTCTGGGTTTGGCTGCTTCAGGACAACTTAAGTTCTCACAGACTGGAAAAAAAAGTGGAACATGGACTTTTAAATGGAGCTGAATTTGAATCCCAGTTTTGAGATGCATCATAAATTGAAAAATACCGAGAGGTAGAAGCAGACTGGAAAAGGCACAGTAGGCAGAACTGAAACTGAATTATGAAAATTAACTTTTTGACTCTCTGGTTTTGTCTGTGCATGAAGCTGCTTCCCCAGTCCCCCTGTTTCGCACATCCATTTTTTTTTCTCTGAGAAGAGGAGGTATTTAGCTATGCTTTGTGAAAAAACAGGAAGTAAATGGTTCCAGTCAGTAATTTGCAGAAAAACATGCCCAAAGAGTATGAAATTAAGCACCCCTGAAACAATTAACAGGACATATGGAGCAATGTCTTGATAATAACTGGATACATGTTTTATATGTAGAATGTGGGTTCCAATTGCCACTTTCTTAATGTGAAGAGTATTGAGTGGCAGGGTAACCTTAGCAAGTATGAAAATATTATACAGGGTTAGTTATGGACTTTTTCTGGTCAAGCAATGGAAAAATCGCTTGGAGTATCTTCTGCCTCAAGCATTCACTGGAAACACTTGATCTGGATGAGGGACAAAGAGACACATATTGTTTTGGAGGGAGGGTTAAATTTGCAAAATATCACAACACAAATTCTGCCCCTAGATATTCTTGTGTGCAACATTAGTACAAAAGATGGACCTTGTGTTATGACTTCACAATAAGCCTTTCACTATTTATGTATTGGAAATAGATGTCTATGCAAACACAGTTCCATTTTGGGCAGCAAAATACCTCTGTCCAGGTCGGTTTTTAGCAAAGCCTCTATGCTTGCCAACAGTGACTAGGTCTCTATTTCAAATGTCTATGGAGATTCTCAGACATCCAGGTCATGGTTATCCCAAAGGTGCTTTTTCAAGAGGCACCTGGATTTTCTAATTTTTCTTCTAAGATGTTTCATTTCTCATTCTCTGAGAGCCAAAGAAGCTTCTTGGATGAGAAGTGAAATGTCTTCAAAGAAAAACCAGAAAGATCAGTTGCCTCTTGAAAAAGCACCTTTGGGTCTTCACTTCAAAAAGAGTTTTTTTTAAAAAAAATACTTTGGTTTTCAAAATGCAACCTGTGAAGGTTTTCCCATGGACATATGTGCTCACCTAGGAATGAAAACCTCTGCAGCCCTTACCATACATAATATATCATTCTTCCAACCTGGTGCTTTCCAGATGTGTTTGAATTAAACTCTTGTGAGATTCACCCAGATTTGGCAACTGAAAATGCTGATCGTTTAAAATCAACCCAGCAGGAGGGCACTTGGAGCTGCCATAGACCCAAAACATAATTATTTACAATTATTTCTGTTGTTCACTGCCCAGGTGGAAAAGGTTGTTTCTAAGAAATTGCTTATGCATGTTAAGCTAAAAATGTTACATCTTCAGATTTCTGTAGTGAAGAAATTTGAAAACACACTTTTTTATGTTCTTGGAACAAAGAAGTAATATGCTACATCGAAGTTTGGGAAAAATATTACTATTAAACATTGTTTATTATTTTGAAAAGTTCAGCATATATGTTTGAAATTCTTTCATAAGGATGCTAGAGACTTTTTAAAAAACATGAGCCTAAAGAAGGAAAATCCTAACTGCAAAACTGTAAATCTCAGTAGGAAAGATTCTGTCCTATATAGCTAATATATTCCAGATATTCTCATCATAGCCACCTTGGTAAGGAATTCTGGGAGTAGTCCCAGATCATCTGGGGGGTCCTAGTTAAAGAAACTGAAGTAATGGGATGTTAGATACTAGTTTATCAGATTCAATCCTCTTTGCCTAGGCAGTTGGGAATGAGAGCAGGAAACTGCTCAATTAATTAAAAAGGTGCCATTTGGGGAAGGGAATGTCAAGCAAACTCAAGTTCGAAAGCCCATCTACTTACAAATTCATTCATCTTCTCAGCTCTTTTTGCTTTCATTTTTATGGTGTGCTCCAATTGTCTCTGTCTCCCTTCTCCCCATTTGAATGACTTTGATTTAACCGTCCCAGGGAATCTGGTGAATACTGCTTTTTAGTAGTTTCTAACAGATCAGCTGCAAGCAAGAGATAATCACATTTTTAAAGCTTCTCTAGAATGGAATTTTTACAAGGGATCCTGGTCACCCTAGGAATGGGTGTCCCTGTGGTTAAAGTCAGCTGCTGGCTTCCAGGCTTTTCATTCTTCACACGGATGTTCCGCCAAATCCCACTTCTCTGGTCTGTCTTGGTAAACACCAATGTCTTCATACGTATCGACTAGTTCAACCGTCAGCCCCTGTAGAAGAAGAAAAATGGAACCAGCCAATGAACGGAAAGTGTGCAAGCCAGGGCAACAGAGCGCTTTGTTTGTGGTGGAGAGGGTTAGAAACATGCTGTCCAACTCAATTTTGTTCTTTCTGCATGCTGGTAAAAGAACTGCCCAAAAAACGTCCTACGGGGACATAAAAGGAATCCTCCTTAATGAGACAAAAGGCCCATCCAGTCCAGTTCTTGACTAGCAGACTGTTCAGCCAGACGTCAAGAATGAAAGAAGCTGACTTGGACAGTATTAAACTAGATCCATGATCCATCCAAGACAGAATTATTGGTTTAAACTGGCAGTGGTTCCCCAGAGTTCCAGATAGGGTTTTTCCAAGCCCCTTCTGGAGAAGAAGGGAATTCAAGATTTCTACATATAAATAGAGACTCCAGTTCTCTGGCCTGAAAATGACAGGCAAGCATGGAATATGAAGAGAAATGCCTACAATTTTAGTGTACTTAAGACTAAAAATCTCTCACTCTGTTGCTTACCTCGTAAGTATGTTCCTCCCCAGAGGCATCTTTTCTGTCACCCTAAAGTGATAGAGAGAGATATAAGCAAACTTGAGTTAGCTTGATATTTCTTCTGATAATCACTTGAGACCCTTTGGCTAAGTATTGCTGATCCTTTTCTTTTTAAATTCTTGCTGAACTTATTTATCCAGTAATCGTAATGTTTAATTCAAAATACCATATTTAGAAAAACTTTATTAATTAATGGACAACAGAAAATGCTGAATAATTGAAGAAGATCCTTTCAGATGAAATATGATGATTTGAAAGAGAAGTTGCTTCTTGGTCTCTGCGCTCACTTTATGGTAATGTCTGGTTTTGAAATATTTGAGATTGTTTCTGAAGTCCATTTGATTATGGGCAAAGCCAAGAAAACATTCTGTTCACCATCTGCTTTGTAAGGTCCTCTTACCCTACCTTCCAGCTTGGGCTTTGTGTTCATATTTTTCACAGAATATATGCTTCATCCTAAGAAATGAACCTGACCTTACCTCAGCCTGTTATCTCAGCTCCTGTTTTGAGGATTTGTTTCAGTGTCTATTCATGATGGGAACTGTAATGCAGTTACTCTAGAGGATCTGGCTATGGCATCCATAGGCATGGGTGAGGTGAGGTGAGGTGGGGGGAATCCATGGCTAGAGAAACAAGCTCAAAAGCAGGAGTTTTCTCTGCCTTCTTTAGCAGATTTGAGTTTGCTCATTTTGTTGCTTCTGGAGGCAACAATCTTCAAATAATCAATTGCCAGTTTGTATGTTACTGAAGTATTTCAAGTGTGTTCTCATTTATTTGTTCATATTTTATATTTGTTCATTTATATAGCAGAACATGAAACAAGAATCAAAATCATGCCAGATATATTATTATGCTGGTGCTGTGTACCAGTGAAACATCCCCAAACATCCTCCAGAAGAGCCAGACCTTAGTAGCTCTCCAGAATGAAAATAAGGAAGAACCCACCCTTGTATCTGGAGTCAACCGTTCTAGAGGAAAGGGGCTGAGAGTAAGAAGGTGCACCCTCAGATACTTGCTAGTGGCATTTCCTTGGGGTTGAGTCTGCAGGAAAGCCCCACCCCCACTCCTAGATTGCACCTTGAGAAAGCAGTCTTGAACTATATGTCTTGAACTAAATGCCCAAAAGTCCCTCCCTTACTCAGGAAGAAGCCACCCACGTGCACTCATATCAGAAATCACTGTTATAGTCTAATGATCAGACAAGGCCCCAACTGAACTGCTATTATGAATGTTTGTTCCACTCACTTACCTTCCCTTGGGTTAGGAACACAGGTAAGCTCACAAAAAGGACAAGAAGAATTGTCTGGATTAAGATGATAGCATCTTTCATGTTGTGATGACTCTGCACTTGCTCAAAGGTCCTGATACCTTCAAAACAACAAGATGAGCAAGCGGTGTGATTCATCCGGTTCATAGTGGTTTACCCGAACTGTTATCTAATTGCTTGTGCAGTTTGGAGAACTGGCTGAAAATAAAGTGCAAGGCAGGTTCCCCCCCCTCCCTTCAGTTAATAGCTCTGGGCAGACAGCCAAGAACCACTTAACAGCTACTTAAGCTACTTAGTTGTGATAACAGCCAATACGTGCCTTGAATAAAATCAATAAACAACAGAAACTGACTGGATTAGGGCAGGAAAACACCCAGGAAACCCATCAATCACCCATGTAGGGATGGGATTAACCTCTTCCCTTCAGGAAGAAGGACATGGTTACAAACATTTTCATTATAAAGAATATTAAGTAATACTTCTGTGATCAGCTGATACTCCCTGGAGTTCCCCAAGACCTTTTATAGTTGCTGGGGTGTTAGTTACTTATTTTTTCTTTCTGGAGTGGAAAGATACAGGAGGGGAGAATGATGTAGCTTGATCATACAGGCTGTGAATTTAATGCATGTGTGATCCAGCCAGCTGTATTGCTTCTGCTGTGAAGCACCCAATTTAGAACACTGAGAACATAGAATAATAGTTGGAAGGGTTAATGTCTTTTGGCAGCACACTTTCAATTAGCCTGAGAGGTTGCTCTTAGTTTCCCTCTCAGCAGTGCTTTTGCTTTGGGATTTTGATTTTTTTTTTAGCGGAATGGCTGTTTTAAGTTTTCTGCATTGTTCTGTGGTTCCTGGCACTGTCCTTTTGGTGTGTTCTTCCCTCACTCTTTTTGAAAGCCTCTAGTGATGGAACACCCACAACTTCTGAAGACAAGCTATTCCATTGTTTGATTGATCTCACCCTTAGGAAATTTCTCCTTAGTCCTAGGTCAGTTAATTGCCATCCATCGTTTCTTGTCATGGCTTTTTGTGCTTTGGAAAATAGATGGACTCCCTCATTTTTGTAGAAGCCCCTCAAATGTTGGAACAGTGCTATTTTATTGTGAGTTGTGAGCGCTATTTTATTGTGAATTGAGATGTTTGGCAAAATTGATTAAATGGAAAAAAGGGCATGGTTTGCTTTTTAAATCCTGTCAGCATTCATCTTGATAAAAAGTGAAAGATCATTGAAAAGATCAGCAGTGTTGAGGGACTTCTGGCTGTGTATAGCGGAGTTCAATGTATGGCTAAAGGAGTGGTGCAAAAGGGAATGCTTTGGTTATATTAATCACAATG
Source organism: Naja naja (assembly GCA_009733165.1). Taxonomy (NCBI): domain Eukaryota; kingdom Metazoa; phylum Chordata; class Lepidosauria; order Squamata; family Elapidae; genus Naja; species Naja naja. The sequence goes on along the minus strand of CM019155.1, from coordinate 96,957,404 downwards.
TCTGCAGCTACCCCAATGTCTGCAGCTAGTCCAATAAAAAACTGTACAAAAGAGATGGTTCACATTCGTCAAAGAAAGGGACTGAGTTCCTTGGCATTGAATTCACAGATTTTCTGGAGAAACATTTAAATTAAATAACGGGGACAGAGAATTCATTGATATAGAACATTTCTGTCTCCAGCAATCTAGAACTAATAGCGTTATCAATGCATGTAACATAGATGCCTGTATGGGCAACAGCAGCGGCGTCAGCTTCAGCCGGCCCAGCCAGTGTCTCTGGGTGGAGAGAAAGTTGCATATATCCCCATATTCCTCTCGCCACCTCCATGGCCTGCTCACTGCTCTCGCAGTACCTTGTGAGGCACACTTAAACTTAGCGCGCTTCAGAATGGAGAAGATGGCATTCCCTCCTCCTCCCAGAGCCTATTACAATGTGGAGCATTGGCTGCAGCTGCCCCAGCCAGTGTCTGGGGGCCAAGCAACCGAGGTGCACACAGCTCCAAGAAGGGCCATAAGAAGATGCAAGTAAAGGGATGCTTTCTTCCTGCTCTGGAATATGGGGCAAGTCTCCATCCGCCACTGTTGCCTTTCTCTTCTCAGGGCAGGTGAGGAATGAGTGGGAGGAGAGGGCAAGGGGCAGGGACAGCCAGTGATGGGATCATACGACAGGAAGCCACAGCAGGGGGATGAAAAAGCCTCATTTATTTTGGAACTTGAAATGACTCTTGATTTATATAGTATGGTAAAAAGCACCCAAAGAAAAAGAAAGAACATCAGCAAAAAAACAACAACAAAAACCTTCGCCTGGTTTTGGAAATGGTTCAAGAGGGAACACACACATAGACACACACTCACACTCACACACACACACATACATGACAGAGAGACAGAGAGACAGACAGAGATACCTGTTTCCCAGAGAAAATAAAATACCGGGAGCCACAAAACCTGGGTAGGCATTGGTGGGGGGTGTCATGTGACTGGGTAGGAGTGAGTGATGTTGAGTTGGCCATGCCCACCCAGGTTTTGTGGCTCCTGGTGTTTTATTTCTCTGGGAAACAGGTCCAAATGGCTGTTTGAGTATTTAAGGTTGCAGACCTGGTCTAGTTTAATGAAAAGAAGGACTCGGGGTGACATGATAGCGATGTTCCAATATCTCAGGGGTTGCCACAAAGAAGAGGAAGTGAAGCTATTCTCAAAGTATCTGAGGGCAGGAGACAAAGAAACGGATGGAAACTAATCAGGGAGAGAAGCACCCTAGAACTAAAGAAAACAATTAATTAGTGGAACAATTTAACTCCAGAAGTTGTGAATGCTCCAACACTGGAAGTTTTTAAGAAGAAATTGGACAACCATTTGTCTGAAATGGTGTAGGATTTCCTGCCTGAGCAGGGGGTTGGACTAGAAGACCTCCAAGGTCCCTTTCAACTATTCTATTCTGTTCTATTCAATTTGTTGTGTATCTAGCTACAACAGGCTGCCAGTATGAACAGAGTCCCAGATATTAGCTGGTACAATTTTCTCTGGGAACAGAATGTGTGGCCTTGTGCCAAGAAGTATTGTCCGTACATAGTGATACACAAACATGTAGCATCAGAGAGGGCAATATTTAGATTAAAAATTTACCCATGACTTTGAGTTCAGTACCACATGATGGCTTCGATAAGTCCTGGCTCTTACAATAGTAGATACCATTGTCAGTGTGCTGGAGTTTGTTGATCTGCATCTTTACCACTGAAGTATTTCTGGTCACATGGATTCTAGAGCTGTTCATAATCTCCTGGTGATTGTCCTGCTCAGTCTCTTTATACCAACTTGCCAGAGAGCCAAAAGAACAGTGAAGAGAAATTCGGGCTCCCCCTCTTGCAGCAATGAAACGTGTATTCATTACATTAATGAAAGTGGTTGTATCTGTGTAAAAGAAGAAAAGCCCACAGTAAGGAGAGAAAGGCGGAGAGCAGATGGAAAAGAAGGGTAAATATCTTTACTGGACTTTCTACCAATGTTCCCCAGCCAGGTTCCCTCTAAAAATGCTGCATTACTGGGCTCGTTACACGTAACCAGTACCTTTGGGGGGGGTGGAGAGCTAGTTTTGATTGGGATACATATTTCATTTGTATCTTCATTCATCTACAGAGCACAGTAGATTGGGACTCCTAACCTATTTTGCTTTGTCTTCACCCTGGAGTGAGACTGACAGAGAAGGGAACCGGATAGAGTCAGGCATGGGCTGGTCCTTTCTCAGTTCAGGCTGGCTTTTGGGCATTTGAAGGACTCATCCTTTTACAGAGTTTGTCTCTTTGGATGAAAAGGTAGCCAGATGTGGAAGAGAAGGTATTGGCAAGGCTTTTTAATCAAACACAATACAGGTGGAAAAACAATCCTTAGTTTGGTCCACCAACAAAGAGCCAAAGGTCCATAAGAGCACCCAGTGACCTCAAATAAATTGAACATTGGATTCTTATACAAAACCTAAATTGTTCTAAAAATAGCAGTTCTGGTTGCACTCAAAATCAGGCAATCATTTTACAAGTAACGAATAACACAACCTTGTTAAAAAGGATGCTGCAAGAATTAGAAACTGGAAGAGAATATTATCTTGAAAGTACACATATACCTTGTTTTTGAGAAACGCCATTTCTTTCCGTAGAAGTTTTGGTGATTGTCATACCTGGGGAAAGAGGAAAATGCTCTGGAAAACAGCTACTTTAACCATTCAACTAAAATTGAAATTAGTGCTGTTTGATTTTTTTCTGTCTTCTGTGCCTTCAAGGAGAACGATCTAAACAAACGGAGGAAAAAAATGAAGCAACATTTCCCACCCCAAATTCTCTAAATTTTGATGCTGGATATGCTTTCAGTAGTTTTTGGATGTGGAAATGATTGGTGAAGTTGGATATTTTGAATATTACACCCAAAGATTCAGCGGTTCCAACCAGTGTTCACTTCAATCTGACAAAGGCTACAAGAGTGGATATAAATTGGTGTTTGGCAAGGTATAACATGAAAACTTAGTGCATCCCCAAGGGAGATAAATATCGCCATGTTAACATGCTTCCCTTCAGCCCTTGAGCTGCCAGAAAAGTATACTGGCATCCATTGTCCTGCCGCAACAGACAAGCCCTATTTTGATTCAGCAAGCAGGGTGGCAAGTGTCCTCTTTTAGTATGGAACAAGATAAAAAGTGGATACATGGATTCCCCTGGTTTCATTTCCATAACCCTCACAGAGCATTATTATTGCTTAATAATAGGTTAGGTAACCTCAAGTTTTTCTGAACCACCAAAGCTGAAGTGGGGTTTCCCATGTTCTCTGAAATAAGCTTTGCTATTGGCACAATGTTGCATACGTACCTTAAGGACAATTAAGCTGATGATTCAGAAATGGGGGTGAAGGTCAGGTGTCTACCTGGGCACATTGTCTGAAGTGGCTGATGGGGATGTGCCTCACAGGATGAGGACAGTGTGCTTGAAATCATAGTTCCTCTTTCATCCCAGGTCCCCTGCATGGTGTGTTGGCAGCCCAGTTAACAGAACACACACATGGTGGGTGCTAAAATAGGTGATCAATCATCAGCAGGTCAAACATAGTAGTGTGATGGCTAACAGTCCTCCAGTTTTTCCACTTCAGTCCTTGCTACCTCAACCTTCATGGTCATGAAGAGGGGAACTGGGTCAGCAAGTCTGCAGGGGTGGCAGCAGATTTTTCATGGATATGGGAGATGTCCTCTCTGTAGCTCAGATATTGCAGGCAACCCAGAAAATTGGCAGGTGCTGAAGAGGGGGAGGGCTCAGTAGAACTGAATAGTACTTCTTAGAACCATGGCGATCCATATAGGTTTCAGCAGCAAAATCACTATACTGAATGGCCTGCCTCTTGGCCCCCACTGATAGGCAGTGCACAACAGCAAAAGCACTCCACGGGACAATTTTATTGCTCAAGCCCACATCAACCTTTATCCATTCCATGGACACTTGCACCATCTAATGCATGGGATCAAGTGACAGTCTGAGTTATATCTAGAGGATTTAAGGAAAGCTGGAGAGGAGCGTTTCTGTTATTCAATTGAACAATGCCTAATCAGCTTCTGACAGACAACTAAGTCTTCCTTTCTTATCCATTTCTCAGAATCTGTGTCTTCTCTTGACCCCAGAAGGGCAATTGGATGTTTTTCTCTTAGTCAACATGCAGTGTGGAAATTCTGGTGCCAACGTCTGAATGGCATCAATTTAGAAAAGGCAATGAACATAGTTTCTACTATCTATTTGCTGATTTAGGCCCTATCATTCAACCCAAAAGACAACCAAATTAGACTCATGAGAGAGAGGGGGAAACACATTAAAAAAAGGTCAACTAACATCATTAAGCTGCCTAGGACTTTAAACTATCTTAAGCAATGGATGTGGCCGAAGGAGATGGAAGAAACCATACCTGTGACTATGAGCAAGAACACCAGGTTGGCCCCAAAGTCCCTGCAAATCCGGAAGGAAGATGCTGCCATAGCTGAGCAAAAGCTGTGATGGAAGGAAGATATCTTGGATTGGATTCAATCGGAGGTTTGCAAAAACACCTTCAGCCTTCTATTTCTTCTTTCTTTTGACAAAGGGCTGAGGCTCGTGGGCTGAGTTCTTGTTTCCTGTCCATGTAAATTCAGCTGTCATGGGATGGTCCCTTGGGTGACTTGTGGGCAAGAGAGAGCTTTCAAGAGAGTGCAGTCGGTATGTGCTGAGCAGTTTGATTGGCAGGAATTGCACTTAGTGACTGGGTCTCCCATGGAAAGTGGGGGAAATTATTCTGGTTCACCACCATTTCTCTTGTTGAGGATATTGTGCTTTGAATTGTCTTATTTTATTTATACCATGCTGTTCCTTTCCAAGGACTCCAGAACAATATACGGAAGCAAATCACAACTAAGAACAATAAGCAACAGAAAGAAGAACAGTAATTGAGTACAAAAGTTGAAAATAATTAATTATGGCTAACACACAGTGATCCTTTCGACCATTTAAAGGTTTTTCCTCCCCCAGGAGAAAATCTATATTTGCTTAACTGAATTCATGCTGACCATTGAATATGGCAGTGAATGCATTCAGCCAGCTAGACAGGTCCCAGCAGCTGTCCACTGGATGGACTCCTGAGCATAAAACCAACCCCTTGAATCATCGAATAGGTGCTGCCTAACTCCTTTTCTGGGTGCCAGAAATATTTCTCTCTTTTTTTGTACAAATTTTATTTCAGTTTTCCACATTTTAAATTTTTTTAGTGAACAGCATGATTCCAGGTTTTCACATTTCCATACAAACATGAGTTTGATTACATATTCATCTTTCACATTTAGATTCATATCTTAGCATTACTTTACATATTTTCTATTGATTTTCTTGAATATTTTCCTCAAGCTTATTTTACAAATTTTCAATCCATTTCTTGACCTATTTCTTTTAACTTTAAATAATTCTCATATCTTCATATTTGTTGTGCTTTATACTTTTATCTGTCAGTTTTGCAGTTTCATCACATATTCTTTTTTCATCATTTCAAAAATTCCATCTCAATTTAAACATTTCAAAAAAGTTTCCCCCACAATTACAATTAGAGTTATATATCATTTAATTAGTTCCCCTTTAGATCCCTATAATCATTTAATTTTTTAATTATCACCTTAAAATTAATAACAATAATCTCCTAGCAACTACATAACGTATATACCTTTTAAGTCAGATTCCACATGGTACTTTCCCCTTCACTTACATCAAAAACATGTATAATTTCAAAAAGAAAAATTAGTCTATTCAAATCATCATGAAAACTGATATTAATCTCATTACAACAATCCTCATAATTCATTTCAACTATATTCTATAAATTCATTAAACATAGTCAATAAACTTATCCTAATTTCTCTTTTTTCACATTTATTCCATTTATCTCTATATATAGTTTAAAAAAAACAAGTGTTCTGCTTATTAATATTTGGATGGAATAAAGCAGATAGATCAACTGCACAAAGCTTCCATGCAAAGTCTTTTTTATTGGTTCATCAGGCATCCTGTCAACTCACATTTATGACGAGGTTCTTCTTAATGTCCAATTTTTTGCATATCTGAATTGTGGTGTAGAGAGATATTAAACTCCATCCCCATGATGATGATTGAAGTGACTGCATGGTAAAGGATTCAGGCTAGAGTGAAGAAGCCTCCCCCAACCCAACAAGGGTCAATTTAGTGACCAATCAGGATTACAGATGTGACCACATAACATGGGCTACATTTCCCAGGATACCTTAACTACATTTACCATGATGCATTCCCTTAAGGGGACAGCTCTCAAATCCTAACTAACTATCCCAAATCCCATTAACTTTAAACTGTCTGGACAGCACACTCCCCACCTGGAATTGTAAATTCCACTAACTAAGTAAAGAGCAATTAACTAAGATAAACAGTAAAGAGTAATACTAACTAAATAGCAGATAACTATATAACTAAAATAAACAGTTAGCTATATAAGTAAGAGAAACAGTAAATAGCAATAAAGCACCAAACAAAGCAAAGCATGCAAAGCTTGAGGTCCAATCTTCAAGTTCAGCCTTTCTCCTCAGCAACACTAGGTCGGTGACCAGTCTGGTGTAGAGCTTCTTGGTGAAAGTCTGCTAAACGCCTCTGGCAGCCATTTAGGGTGGACCAGTACTCTTGCTGCCAATGGTGAAAGTCTGCTGTTCACCTCTGTTGGCCGGTACTTTTGCTTCCAATGGTGAGAGTTTGCTGGTCGCTTCTGGCAGCCTCTTAAGGTGGACCTTAAGGTGGACTCTTGCTTCCACGGCTTCAAAGGGCATCAGACATCCATTGGAAAGGATGTTGCGAAGGCATTTGTCTGGGTTGGGGCCTGCATCCAATTGACACAGACAATTCCTGAGATTCCCCAACCCAGGTGTGTTTTGAAGGCATAGGGTGAGTATCTTGGACCTTCAGTGTAGACTACAGCATCAGGGGCATCTAGTCCCAGCAAGAGCAAAATCTTGGCTTCAGGATCTAGGGCGGGAAAGTGATGAGCCATATGCTTCAGGTGATGTATGTGCTACCTCTGGTGTTGCAATGTGGCTGCGGTCATCTGGTATCCCATCCCATTCTAACACGGGCGGCAGTAGGAACTGGGAACTTCCATCTAATGACTCTAAGGAGAGTCTAGTAGCTCTCCTCCCCGCCGTGCATCTTGGTGCGGTGCACATTGATATCATGAAGTGCACTTCTTCCTTCTGAAACATCAAAGAGGTCAAAGAATGCAGACCTGGCTAGTGAGCGATTGCTCTGAGGATCTAGGATTACGTACATTTTCACTGCTTCTTGTGGATGTCCATCAGGGTAGACTTTGGCTAAGCAGATCTAATGACACAAGCGAGGGGCTGGTGTGTTATCACACACTGACATGCAATGGACACTTACCACTGGCTCCAACTGTGCTTTCATGGTGCGCTGAGGCTCCTTGTTCAAAGGAGGGTTAGGAGTTGTCTGCTGTGGTGATTCAGAATCTGGATGCAGAGCAGTTGGGTGCTTGTTGCTGTTGCATAGATGGCATTGCACCTTGGCTGTGCGGTCTTTTGGCGCATGTTTAGAAGATTCGCAACACTTGTGTCACAGCCGTTCGCCAAATGTCAGAGGTAAGAGAATGACAATCAGTCGGATATTGTCAAGGAAAGGTTTATTCACCTTACTCTCCAAATCGTGGGTAACGACCATCGACATACAAAGTCCTTCACGACATGGGTCCTCAATATTTAAGGGAGCGTCTTCTGCCGATATCGAGTGCCAGCCGCCCTGTGCAAGCACATAGGCAAGGACTCCTCGGGGTCCCGTCGGCAAGCCAATGTTGGCTGGCAGTCCCCCAGCAACGAGCCTATTCTGTCGCAGCCCCTGACCTCTGGAACCAACTGCCCCTGAGGCTCCGCCTGGCCCCTGACCTCCACACCTTCTGCCATGATTTGAAGACCTGGTTGTTCGACCAATCCGGGCTTTGACCCCTCCCCCAAGGAGGGGGTTTCTTAATGATTTTAACCACTGTAAATTTTAGTTTTTGTATTTTGGGGCTTGTGAAATTAGTTTAATTTCTTTTTAAGTATTTATTGTTGCTGTTTTTAGTTGTGCGCCGAGTCTTTGGAGATGGGGCGGCATACAAGTCCAAAAAATAAATAAATAATAATAAAGTCAGCTCTGGCTTGCTCTGCAATCCAGAGCTGTATTTATACAGTTACCTCTTACTTAGTAATGTTAATTAATGTCACATTACTTAGGGTTTCTCATCCAAGGAAGTTATGGCTAATACCAAAATAATGTCATCAGTTAATCCATAGAACCCTCTGCCCATATGTGCCACCACCACCAGGTTTAGGATTCATGTGTGAGTAGAGTACATATTCTTGCCATGTCGTTCTTGACATGGTTTTCAGGTGTCATGATTCCATGTCATTCATCTTTGGAGTCATGACAGGCGGCCCCTCCTACCAAGCTTCTGCCTGTCAAGACAAACACAAGATGATATCATGAGATATTAAGTGTTCAGAAAGGGGTTAGGTACTGGAATTTAACTTATTAGGGTGCATTTTGTGGAACTGTTTTATCAGTCTATTTGCACGCATGTCTGACTCATTAACCCACGATGCCTCGGCCTCGGGATATCCCTTCCACCGTACGAGGTATTGAATGACCTACCTTTTTATTCGTGCATCTAATATTTTATCAATCTCCATTTGGTCTGTGTTTATATGTAATGGTTCTATATTCATGTCATTTTCTCTAGTATTACCTGTTTTTAGTAAACTAGCATGAAATATGGGGTGAATACAACCTAGCCATGACGGTAACTTGAGTTTCACTGTTACAAGATTAATGACTTTAATTATAGAGAAAGGTCCAAGATATTTGGGTCCTAGTTTACGGCTGTGTAGTTTTAATTTGAGGTATTTAGTTGACAGATAAACCTGATCTCCTACTGCAAAAGGTCTATGTTCCTGTCGTTTTTTATTTGCTTGGGTTTCATGGGCAGTAGTCATTTTTTTCAATGATTCTTGTACTTGACTCCAACATTCTTGATTTTTTTCTGACCAACCCTTAACACTGATTGGGTCATCTGGTTTACAGGTAAAAGCTGGAATTGGACCAAATTCAATCCCATTCACTATATAAAATGGACTGTATCCTGTACTACTATGGGTGGCATTGTTGTAGGCGATTTCTGCAAATGGTAAAAGATCCATCCATTCTTGTTGTTTATAAGCAACATATGTTCTTAAATATCTTTCAACCATAGCATTGGCTCATTCAGCTTCCCTATTGGTGCTTGGGTGATAGGCTAAACTTAGTCCTTGTGACGACCCTAATAATGTGATGAAAGCCTTCCAAAACCTGGCAGTAAACTGGACTCCCCTATCAGATATTATTCTTCTAGGAGAGCCATGTAACTGGTATACATGTTTGTTGAACAGTTTAGCCAGCTTTCCTGCTGATGGAAGGCCTCTACAGGGAACAAAATGTGCCTGTTTTGAGAACAGATCAACTATAGTCCATATGACATCATATCCCTTGCTACTTGGTAATTCTACAATAAAATCCATGGCAATGTCTTGCCATGGTCTTGAAGGTTCTGATACTTGTTGTAACAACCACAAAGGCTTACCTATTCGAGGTTTAGACACTGCACGTACATGTCAGGTTTTAACATATTGTTCTATCTCAGATCTCATCTTGGGCCACCAAAATTGCCATCGTGCCAAATGTAATGTTTTTAAAAAACCAAAATGTCCGGCTTGTTTTACATCATGGCATTTAGTAAGTATGTCACCCCTCAATGTACCAGGTATATATATTTTATCTCCTTTCCAGGCTACTCCATTTTTATAAGAGCATACTCGTGGATTTTCTTTCAACCATTCATCGTTGGATGTCTCTTTTTGTAACATCTTATAGTTGAAATCTTTTAACCGAGTCACTCGTCCAATTGGTTCTACAATGTCATTGCCGATCAGAGGTTGTATAACAATGTCTTTTGTTGACTGGTATTGAGGCAATCGGGATAGAGCATCTGCCATAAAGTTTTTCCCCCCAGGGATGTATCTCAATGTGAAATTAAACCTTTGGAAATACAGAGCCCATCTAACTTGTTTAGGGGACAGCCGTCTGGGCTTTTGCAATGCTTCCAGATTATGATGATCAGTCCATACCTCAAATTTTTCTTGCGCCCCCTCTAGGAAGTGTCTCCATGTGCTTAGTGCCCATTTGACTGCAAAAGCTTCTTTTTCCCAAATTGCCCAACCTCTCTCCATAGAACTAAACTTACGGGAAGTATATGCACAAGGTTTTAGTATGTCCTCATCATTCTCTTGTAAGAGAACAGCCCCCACAGCTACATCACTTGCATCTGCTTGTACTACATATTTTTTCATTGGATCAGGATGTTTTAAAATTGGTTCCTGGGAGAATAACAATTTCAATGTATCAAAAGCATGTTGACAATTTTCAGACCATGCTATTTTCTGATTTGGTTTGGCCTTTTCTTTTTGTCTCCCCATCTTTAGCAAGTCAGTTATAGGCAAAGCGAGATGAGCGCACTGAGGTATAAACTGTCGGTAGAAGTTATAAATCCCAAAAACTTTGTACCTGTTTCGGGTTTGGGGTGGTTCCCAGTCAGCAATAGCTTTCACTTTACCCGGATCCATCTCTAGTCCTGCATTAGATATTCGATATCCCAAATAGTCAAGTTTTGTACAGTGAACTCACATTTGGAAAGTTTCACATACAGTTTAGCATCCAACAGTTTGCGTAATACGCTTCTTACTAATTGGACATGTTCTTCCATTGTATGTGTAAATTAATATATCATCCAAATATACCAACACCCCATGATATAAATGCTCCTGAAGTATACTATTAATCAGTTGCATGAAGACAGCGGGGGCTCCTTTCAAACCAAAAGGCATCACCCGGAATTGATAACTGCCTAGAGGACAATTGAATGTGGTTTTCCATTCGTCCTCTGTCCTCACACGTATTCGATAGTAAGCCTCTCGTAAATCCAACTTAGTAAAAACCCGCCCCGTGGATAAGGTGGCTAAAAGTTCACTGTTACTGGCAAGGGATACAAATTATTCATACATTTTGCATTCAGGTCTCGGAAATCAACACACAATCTTAAGCCATCATCTTTCTTTTCTCAAAACAAGACTGGTGCGGCTATATTCAAACGCCCAGATTTGATTAAACCCTCACGCCAAATTTTTTTCTAGGAACTTCTCCATTTCTGCCATCTCTTTGGGCGTCATGGCATACATGTGGGGTTTCGGTAACGTTGCCCCTGGAACTAGTTCGATAGCACAGTCCATTTGTCAATGGGGAGGTAGAATTTCACATTTTTGTTCACTGAATACTTCAGCTAATTCGTGATACACAGATGGAACAAGGACCATATCCGTTTCTTCTAGAATAGCCACTGGTTCAGTGCCTAAATTCTGATGTTTTACCAGAAACTCTGGAGGGGGTGGCAATGGGCCTGTAATCAATCATAATCATCGGAAACCTCCTTCCCACCAAATGGTTGGTCTCCATCGATCCAACCAGACCAAACTTAGTATAACATCCTCTCTCATTTGGGATACTACAATAAATAGTAAATGTTCCCTGAATACTGAGCAAGCCAGAGCTGACTTTCCTGTCACAGCCATTTGCCAAACGTCAGCGGTAAGAGAATGACAATCACTCGGATATCGTCAAGGAAAGGTTTATTCACCTTACTCTCCAAATCGTGGGTAACGACCATCGACATACAATTAAAGTCAGCTCTGGCTTGCTCTGCAACCCAGAACTGTATTTATACAGTTACCTCTTACTTAGTAATGTTAATTAATGTCACATTACTTAGGGTTGCCTTCCGGATGCCCTCGCCACCCGACATCCGGGGAAGTTATGGCTAATACCAAAATAACGTCATCAGTGACTCCATAGAACCCTCTTCCCCGTATGTGCCACCACCACCAGATTTAGGATTCATGTGTGAGTAGAGTACATATTCTTGCCATGTTATTCTTGACATGGTTTTCAGGTGTCATGGCTCCATGTCATTCGTCTTTGGAGTCATGACAACTTGTAGCAGACTCTGAACTCCCATAACAAATCTTTCCTTTGGGTCAGGGATTTTGCTGCAAACCCCTGGCACCTGTTCAGCGAGTGTCGAGTGTTGTGCAAAGGACAAAGCTCAACTCTCTTTGTAGTTGGAGATCTAGATCGGGTTGAGGCCGATGAGTTAGCGGCCAAACTCTTTATGGTTGAGGAGTCAATCTCGGTTTTATGGACAACCATGAAGGGTTTTCCCCTTGCAGTGGGCGTAGGGTCTGTGGATGGTATATAGTTGCTGTTGTATCTTTTTTCATTGGGAGGACTAACAGCTCTGAGTTCGCGGGCCCTGGGGGTATTGCACGCTGTTGCCTGGTGGGCCACAAATTCTTCGAGAATGGTAAAGGGTATATATTTGTGGTGACCCATGGCCATGAAGGTATCAGACAACTGGAGCCACTGTTCAATTAGCACCTGTGGGAGTTTCTGAACGATTTTGTTTTGCATGTTGACGTGGTCAAGACAAGCGAGTCCCGGTAACTGTGGATCCTGTTGTGCTGATTTCAGTTGTATGAGTATATTAGAGAGTTCCGCAACCAGGTGAGGCCTGTTGATAGGAATTTTAGGAAATCTGTTGAGGCTGTTCAAGAGCATTGATTCTACTGCTGTGGGAGCGCCATACAGTTCATCAAGTCTTTTCCATGCCAACCGTAGGGCAGCGTCTGGGTCATCTAAGTGGTAGGTATAAAGCGCCTTCATTGCTTTGGCAGACCGCGGCCCTAGCCACGTTATCAAGTGTATGAGTACTTCATCGGGTTTCAGGCATGCATCCTGAATGGTGTGCAGGAAAATTTTCTTCCAGAGGAGATATTCGCCACCTGGCTCATCAGAGAATTTGTATACCCTGTTGGCAGCCAAATCTAGCTTTCCTCTCCTGATAGCCAACTCTGTCCAGTAGTCTGCATCATCTGTAGAGGTGGATTGAGTAAGGGGCATTGATTTAGAGGGTGGGTTCAGGTTGTATGTCAACGACGGGTCATAGTGTTCCTCCCAGTGCTTACGGAGGATGTCATCCTGCCATTCCAGAGACGATGGTGGAGCTTCACGCTACTGTGTATCTTGTTGTACCTGTGAGCTCGGGTAGTGTTGAGGTTGTGGCTGGAATGGTACTGCCTGTGGATTGAGCGTGGCAGGTGCCGTCGGTTGCATGTCTACTTGTTGAGAAGTCATTGTGATCACTGATGAGCCCTGCCCGGCAGGCCGTGAGACGTTGGAGTAGGGTTGCTGATTCTGGGAAGAGAATCTCAGACTTTAGGTCATACAACATCAGTTGGGGAAGATTTGCGGTTGGTAGGAAGTGAATCTCATATTTTAGGTCTTACAATGTCAGTTGCATGACTGAGGTTTAGAGTCTGTGGTTGAGATTCACTCCTATGCTCCCCTGGTTGTGGGAGACTGCTAGGCAACTGAGGCGGTTCCACCTGCTCATTTCGTAGCGAGTGCTGCTCATACCCTTGACCTGCGTATCTGGGTTCTCTTCTCCCAACTCTTCGAGATCGAAGGTGAGGGAGGCAGCATTGGCTGCCTTCTGCCTTGCTGCGGCCTGTGCTGTTTTCACTGCCATCTCTCTTTGTCGTTCGAGTAGCTCCACTTGGGCCTGAGCTCTGACTATTTCTGCTTGTTGGTTGGCCTGAGCTTTGGCTATTTCTGTTTGTTGGTTGGCCTGAACTTTGGCCATTTCTGCTTGATGGTTGGCCTGAGCTTTGGCCATTTCTGCTTGTTGGTTGGCCATTTCTGCTTTCTGCCTCTTTATCACCTCTGTTGTAATACGTAAATCTGCCTCTGCAGCTTCAATTTGAGCTTCTACAGCTCATTCAGCATAACTTGCTGCTTTGGAGGCCTTAGATGCGTGGCTGAGATGGGAGGATGCTCTGGAAGGATGGTGAGACCCAGCAGCAGAGAATTGGCGCGAGACACTGGAACCTGCTTGTGATCTAGCCGGTTTGAGATGGAGGGAGGAGGCTTTCTTAGAATGGTGGGAGGAGGCTGCTTGTGATTGAAGACCTATTTCAGATGTGGCCTTCTCCCTCGATACTTGTTCCTCCTGTAGTGCATCGAAGAGTGCGGCCTGGAAGGAGTTTTTCTCTTCCTGAATGCAGTCTTTGCATTCTTCGCCTCCTCAAAGCATTGAATGTGTTCTTGGAGTGCTGGGTCCTCCAGGTTCGACTGTATGTATTTAAGATTACTTTCACTGTCTCTCCACTGTGCGAGATGCTCCTCTATCTCTTTCTGCATTAATAGTAGGCTCTTGAGGGGCAACTTGCTTTTGGGGGTATCGCAGATTCTTACCAGCTCTGCCCATGCATCTGCATGACAGTGATACTGCCTGACCCAATCCTCTTTGAAGCGTGCCACCACGGGTGAGGTAAGCTTCCTATGCCGTCTGAGGTCATAGGCTTTCTGAGGTATCGCCATGTCTTCGAAGGTTTGGATGTCCAGATGAGGGCTTTGGGAACCAGGCTCCATGTTTACATCTAGGGTGGGAGGAAGGTTCAATTCCTCTGGTACTTCAGGTACATCTGTCATGGCTGAAGATGTTGCCATGCTTCAAATTGGCAAAGGTGAATTTTGGAAAATTTAGTAGTTTTCCTTTATTTTGTTAGGGCGCTGTGCACAGGTAGCAGAAAGTAGGAGTGTCTGCTAGATTTAGTACTTGAGCATGTAGGTGGCACTGCACAATATGGCTGCTTTTGAGATGTGGTGCATGCTTGCAACACAAGTGGGTGCTATAGAGGGCATTGTTGCTGAGTCTGAAGATGTGAGAGCAAAACACAGATTGGCCTGTTAGTGTTGCTTGCTAGGTCTGGAAGACACTGTTGCTAAGCACAGGTTAGGCTGCAGATAGTACTGGAACCTTGCATTAAGTTGCTTAATGTTTCCACAATAATTACAAAAAAAAGGAATTTTCATTGGTTAAACACTACTTAAATTTGGGAAAATTCACAAACAAGTCTTTGAATTCTCTGGGAAATTTCTCCTAGATCACCAGATGATGCTGTGGGCTGCTTTGCTTAAGTCTGTAGGGGGGCGGAAATTACTACCCTTTTCTATGGAGATGGCTGGCTGCTAGGTAAACTTGCAAATCCTCTCACATCTGCATTTGTAAAGAGCTTTGAGCCAATGACAATGTACTAGCTGGCAGTCTGTTTCTTTGGTGACGAGGAATGCAAGGTATGTTTATTGTTTGCTTCCTGTGGAAACTTTCTTCATTCTCTTTTGGTTGAAGGGCTAGGGAAAATGCAGTTTCTTTGTTTGTTGCAGGACACAGGAAAAAATTTTCAGACTGTCCTATTGCATTTGTAAAGAGTTTGTAGGTGGTAACTGGGAAAAAACAGGGGTAGATGGGTAATACCTGGCTCCTCCCTTTGTTTTTCAAATTAGTTCTTCCTAATTTTGCTGAAGAGAGGGGAGGGGGGATTTGCCCCTTCTTGCTGCCACGATGAGGTTTGAGGTACAAAGGAATAGCATGCACATTTACTCCTGGCTTCAAAATATCTTTTTCTTTATCACAAAACTCAAATTACTTCTAATCTTTACAGGCATTCCAATACAGCAATAATTCTTGACTTTTAAGAGTCCAAATTAACTGACTTTATACTGAGGGAATCCAGATCATCATTTTACTTTTGGGATTGAAGGAATTCAGACATACGAATCATCATTCTACTCAGGGATTTCAGATCTTTCCATCTTTTTACTGCTTCCAGGAATCAAGATTAAAATATCTTTCTACTGTTCTGCTTATTAATATTTGGATGGCATAAAGCAGAGAGATCAACTCCACAAAGCATCCATACAAAGTCTTTTTTATTGGTTCATCAGGCATCCTGTCAACTCACATTTATGATGAGGTTCTTCTTAATGTCCAATCCTTTGCATATCTGAATTGTGGTGTAGAAAGATATTAAACTCTCATCCCCATGATGATGATTTGACTGCATGGTAAAGGATTCGGGCTAGAGTGAGGGAGCCTCCCCCAACCCCCAACCCAACAAGGGTCAATTTAGTGACCATTCAGGATTACAGATGTGACCACATGACATGGACTACATTTCCCAGGATACCTTAACTACATTTACCATGATGCATTCCCTTAAGGGGACAGCTCTCAAATCCTAACTAACTATCCCAAATCCCATTAACTCTAAACTGTCTGGACAGCACAGCAAGTATTCCAATAACAAAATAGTATCAGTTCCAATCTTTCATTTTAATAATCTATATTTCCCTACTTTCTAAATAATTTGTTACTACTAATACATTTATTCTATACCTCATCACTTTGCAGAATCCCTTTTACATTTATAATTTCAAAGAAAAATTAATCTATTCAATTCATTATAAAAACTCATTACAACAATCCTCATAATTCATTTCAACCATATTCTATAAATTCATTAAACATAGTCAATAAACTTATAATTTCTCTTTTTTCACATTTATTCCATTTAACTCTATATATAGTTTGACAAAAAACAAGCATTCCAATAACAAAAAATATCAGTTCCAATCTTTCATTTTAATAATCTATAATTTCCCACTTTCTAAATAATTTATTATTTCTAAGGCATTTATTCTACATCTCATCACCTTGCAGAATCCTCTTTCTTAATTCTTAATTAACCATTATCTCTATGTCTTTTGAATAAACAATTTCTTTTCATTTTTGTTTGATTTCCATATTTCTTTATTTCCTGGTTCCATTTCTTTTTACTTCTTTTTTCCTTCATTTTTCCCTTCCTTTTCTTACTCCAGTTTTTATCCCCCTCCCTCTTTAAAGCTAGCTTCTGTAATTTCTTTTTCTGTTTCCTTTTACTTTGTTTGGTTTTCAAAGTATTCCCCTTTTTGGTTGCCTCCTTGAATCTCCAGTTTTTAATTTCCATTCTTCTCCCCCTTCACTTTAATATTCGTTGCTCCAATTGTTCATTAAAGATGGCCTCTTCTTTAATCAGCTCCTCCTCTTCTGGCACTCCTTGTTGTTCTTCATGCTCTAAAATTGCCATTTCTAAAAATTGTAAGGCAAAACCAAATGACTTGTCTCTTTCTTGTAGCATTTCTTTCATATTTCTTAGTTCCATTTTTAGTTCCAAAAAAGTTCTGCCATTTTTCAACACTTCTGATGTGTATGTGTGTGTGTGTGTGTGTGTGTGTGTGTGTGTAAATGATCAGCTTTTATTAATCCCTCTTCAGGTTTTCCCAGATTCATCAAATAGTCCAATGTCCATAAATTTAAGTTTATGCCAAAAACACCAAACAATCCCAAGTTAATTTCTTCATGCTTCTTTCTTTGTTTTAATGTTCAATATTCCAATTTCATTTTCCGGGGTCTCTATTTTATTGTAATAAAGATTTACTTATTTAGTATCAAATCCAACTTTTAGTGGAGCCAGGTTATAAATGTCATAAATAATTTCTTTTGCTACATAAATAATTTCTTTTGGCACTCTCTGTTATATCCCAATTCCCCCCTTTCCCCCCCTCACTTTTTCTCTCTATTTTGGGCTTTTAAGATTCAAGGTTCCAATAAGTCCAAATATCAATTATTATTTTTTATTTTTTGTTTGGCACGTTCAAGTTCAGCTTTAGTTATGCCTGTTTAGTGCCAAGATCATATGTTTATCCAATTTAAACAGATATCATTTTCTGGCTTCCTCCTTTCAAAGTTCAAAGCCACTTTCAGCTGTCAAAAAATGTTTTTCTTCACTTTCTCTGGCCACCGCTTTAATTATCTCTCTTAAAAATTCCTTAAAATTTTAATTCTGGGGTAACTTGTATTTAAATGTTGCACCTAGTTAGCCTGGTTTTCATGCTGTCCTCTTCTTCACCGCTCCTGCACAATCATGTCCAGGTTAGTTCTTCCTCTTCAGACTTACCATATTTGACCACCGCTACAGCCGTCTTCAAAGGAGAGTAAATTGCCTAGCCAGGGAGGGGAAATGCGGTTCCCCTCAACACAGCTGGCAGTCTCCCCATTCTTCATCACCCCTACAGGGTGATTCTGGCCCCAGATGCAGGTGACTGGGGGCCTCTGACAGGAGAGCATGGATCGAAGCCACGGATGATCACGGTCTCCGATCCATCAATGAGGAAGACATCACTGGAAGTCCCTGGGTGCCAGAAATATTTCTGAAAACTCCCCAAAAGGAGATGAGGGGAAAAGGTGTGTCTGATAGGGCACTCCAATTCAATGTCTGGCTATTCTTCATGAAGGCAGCTAGTATTTATGAAGTTGTTCCAGTAAAAGAGAGTTGTCATGGATGTTGTGGCAGATGGATTGAAAAGATTCCATTATTTGTTTCTTTCTATAAGCTTCAGATTGGTGGCTTCTTCCTTCATGCATAGAATTCACAGAATGGGAATTTCCCTCCCTCCTGGCTGTTCCTACGGCCATCCCATAGTGGTAGATGGGCCTCTGCATTTTACTAGGGAGAAGTAAACTGGTCCTTGCAAGGCAACTCTTATCCATACCTGATGCTGATCAGGGCTGCCTGCAAATGGGTCAGCTTGACATGGGACCTGCTTCCAGTGGGGCATCCACGAGGGTTAGGCTTTGATTCCAAACATCCCTCTATGAAAGATGGAGTTAGAACTGAAGCACATTTCTGGACAGGAGGATAAAACAGGTGACTTGGATCGGTGTCTCCTTAAGGCAGCCTTTTCCAATCAGCCTTTTCCAACCTGAAGCTAAATAGAATAATAGACAAAAACACAAATTACATAGAACTGTAAGACATGCTTTACACATTTGGCTCAATATACATTTAATTACAAACAAATCAGATTTTCCTTTCAAGCTTTATGAATCCAGCCATTGTGATTTATCCCATAATAATTTTCTGGTCATCCACAGTTTGCCGCAATGTGGAAACTATGTCATAAAAGGTCTATCAAAACAGTGCTTTTTTCTAAATATTATAGTATATATTTGGACATTTCAAAGTGTAAGTCATCTAGAAATCACAGGTGTAGGATAGGCTGGGCTCCTGGTCATTGGCTGTTACAATGGCCTTCTTCTCATTTTACACAGAGAAGCTAGAGTGGTTCTGAATTGCTTCTATGTGAGCAGAAAATAAGGGTGCCTCCTGTTCCAAAGGCAACTAATTGGCTTACAGGATCCAGAAGAAATGGTGAGAAGTGAAGGAATGGATAAATATATGGATAAATATACAGAGGCATTAGACAACAGAAGAATGTTATGAGGAAAAAAAACACTGTCCCTTTATCTAGTTGTTTTGGCATGCAATGCCCTGTAGTGCCATCTCAAGGGGAGAGTTTAAATACTTTATGTCCAGGATGTCAAGGGTCTGCAGATATTTTCTTAGCCCTATTTCTGACCCATGCAATGTACAAGTCTTGTATGGAAGGCAGGCTGGTTGCAATTGTTCTTTATGCAGTCTTATCTATCCGCTGGAGTATGTTACCTGTCCTGTTTGGTTGCTGTACCAAACCAGACAGTTCTAGAAGTACAAATGATAGACTCAATAATTCCTCTGTGAAACTTTATCAATGGCTCCTGTGGTAGTGTGAACTTCTGAGTTCACACAAGAAGAACATTATCTTTTGTGCCTCTTTGATGATGGTTCTGAAGTGATGCGGTGGCTCAGTGGCTAAGACACTAAGCTTATCGATCAGAAAGGTCGGCAGTTCAGCAGTTCAAATCCCTAGGATCATGTAACAGGGTGAGTTCCCATTACTTGTCCCAGCTTCTTCCAATCTAGTAGTTCGAAAGTATGTAAAAATGCAAGTAGAAAAATAGGAACCACTTTGGTCGAAAGGTAACACCTTTCCGTGTGCCTTCGGCATTTAGTCATGCTGGCCACATGACCATGGAGGAGTCTTCAGATAGTGTTGGGTCTTCAGCTTTGTAATGGAGATAAGCACCACCCCCTAGAGCTGGAAACAACTAGCATGTATGTGCAAGGGGAACCTTTACCTTTTAATGATGGTTCTAATGTTAAGCATCTCTTTTCAAGACCTGAGAGATTATAAAACCCCAAAGCTTGAAGGATTTTACTGCTGATACTGTGCTGTTGAATATAGTAAGAGATGGTAAAATAGAAGGGCTCCTTCTAAAATCCACTTTCATCTCTACACTTTTAAGCATGCTCAGCTCTAGATTGTCTTGGTTGCACCACAAGGTCAATTATTCAACCTCCTGTCAATATGTAGACACATCACCATTTCAAATGAGGCCAATGACAATCATATGCGGGAACGCCAGCATCTAATGCCCATCGCCCGGTGCGCGCCCACAGACAGGGCTTCCTTGGGGTACCATTGGCCAGACAATGTCAGCTGGTGGCCCCTAGGGGTAGGGCCTTCTCTGCAGGAGCGCCCACCCTATGGAACCAGCTTCCCCTGGAGCTACGATTGGCCCCCGACCTCTGCTCCTTCCACCATGGCCTAAAGACTTGGTTATTCGAACAAGCCAGCCTGGACTGAGGGGGAGGGACTTAGTTTTTAAATGTCATGTCTTGGGGTTTTAGATAATTTGTTTGGTCGAATTGGGTTTAATAACTTTTAATTTCTCTTAAGTTTTGTATTGTATGTTTTTATGATGTGAGCCGCCCTGAGTCCCTAGGGCAGAGGTGAGCAGCTATGGCCCCTTTACGATCTGTAGACTTCAACTTCCAGAATTCCTAAGCCAGCCATGCTGGTTCAGGAATTCTGGGAGTTGAAGTCCACAGATCTTAAAGGGGCCATAGTTGCCCACCTCTGCCCTAGGGAGATAGGGCGGCATACAAGACCAAATAAATAAATAAATAATAAATAAATATCATCTGCAAACTTCAGTATTGAGGGGCACATGACCTGTATTTTGTAATTTGTTAACATAGTTACTTGGTATTTTAATTTGACTTATTTTCTCTCTTTTAAAATGATCTTCAGGCTTGTTACAGACTGGAATGGAGGGAAACTTTTTATCCTTTCGCTGTATGGATTGATCGATAGCTTTTAACATTCCTAAACTGAAAATATAAACTGGGTGGAGGCCTGATAAGACGGGTGTTTGGTTTGTCTCATCGTGAACTGCAAAAAAAAAAAAAACATTTTCCTTACAATTTACAGCCCTTTTTGTTATGTATGCAGGTTTGAATGTCATTGGTTAAGTTTGAACTGTTCTTGTAAAATGTCAGAAATGATTGGTTTAAAAAGTGCGGAAAAACCCTGCACTCTGATTGGCTGGCAACTGCGGTTGCTGGCTATAAGTAGCAGCCGCAGCCCAGCCAAATTGGGTCTGTTGTGAGCTGTAGTCACTAATAAACTCTTCACTGAAGCACTCCGCATCTGACTCTTCATGCAAATCTAACACTGGCGACGAAGGTGGGATCCTTCCTGAAGAGAAGACAACGCGGAGAACAAGCTGAGAGAGATGGCTGCGCTGAACACCCCCAGCCCCGTTCGATCCGACGGCAGAAGACTGGGACTCGTATGCAGATCGTTTCCAAATGTATTTGGAGGGAAACGATCTCGCCGACATTTCCAAGAAGCGGAAGAGGGCGGTCTTTCTCACCCACTGCGGTCCGGCCGTTTTCAAGATGGCGAAGGCATTGGCGGGAGCTGCAGACGTGAAGGTAATGGACTGGCCCGACTTAGAAAAGTTATTAAGAGCCCATTACGCGCCACAAGTATCGTGCCTCATTAAGAGACACGAATTCTACCGTCGGGATCAAGGGGAAAGCGAAAACGTTAATGACTTGTGGCAAGTTTAAGGGACATTGGGGTGCATGTGAGTTTATCAACTTTGAAGAGGCCATGCGCGATCGATTTGTTCTAGGCCTAAAAGACAAGGTTTTGCAGAGCAAATTATTAATGAAACCTAAGATCACGCTTAAGGAGGCCATAGAAGAAGCTTCTTCAGCGGAAGCTACCAAGTCCTCAGCAGCAGCCATGAAGAAAATTAACAAGGCCGCAAGCCATCCTGATGTGGAAAAATCCACAACAACCCATTGTGAGCAAATAGATTCTGATTCAGACTGTAGTGAGGTGGAGGAAGGAATTTATAGACTCAGAATGGAGAAGAAAAGGAAAGACCTTGGAAGAAAGAGGCAAGACTTTTATTGCAGAGGTTGTGGGGGCACCCCGCACTGAATGCAAGTTTTTGATACCATCTGCCTCCGTTGTGAAAAAAGAGGTCACCTAGCAAGAGTCTGCAAATCATCCAGAACTCCACCAAGCAGAAAGAAGTTTCCTGACAAAGAATTCAAGCATAACAACTTCAGTGAGAAAATGGGGCAACACAGAAGCAAATGGGAAGAATGAAACTCATCAAACAGTCACTATTGGTCATTCTTCACCCTTAAGAAGCAGAAAAGTACATGTGAAGGTACTAATTGAAGGAAGGCCTTGCCAAATGGAAGTGGACTCAGGCTCCTATTTATCTATGGTGTCATGGGACACTATTCACAGGCTACTTCCCAACATTCAGAAGAAGCATTTCCAGAAGCAAGCACTGACTCTTAAAGACTACCAAGGGAACAAGATTCCAGTAGTTGGAACAAGAGAATTCAACGTGAAGTTCAAAGGCCACACCAAACGTTTGCCCCTGACCATCGTGGACAAAGACCGCCCAAGCTTGCTGGGACTTGAGTGGTTCAATCCACTAGGCATCGAGGTGACTGGCATCAATCACGTGAGCAACACTGAATGGGAGGAGGCCTTGAAGTCTGAGTTTCCAGAGGTCTTCAGCGACGGATTGGGCAAGTATATGGGGACCCCTATCACTTTCAACCTAGATCCCAAGGTGCCCCAATTCGTTTAAAGCCCAGAAGGGTCCCATTTGCCTTAAAGGAAAAAATTGATGCACAATTAGATAAACTAATAGCTCAAGGAGTTTTAGAGCCCACTGACCACTCCAGATGGGAGACACCCATAGTCACACCAGTCAAGACTGATGGGTCAGTAAGAATCTGTGGAGACTATAAGGGGACATTGAACCATGCGCTTCAGCAGAGCGCATATCCAGTTCCAGTGGTGCATCATTTATTACATTCACTTGGCAGGGGTACAGTCTTTGCCAAATTGGATCTGGCCCAGGCATATCAACAACTAACAGTTGATGATGCCACTGCAGAGGCCCAAACCATTGTGACTCATAGAGGTGCCTTCAAATGTAAAAGGTTACAGTTTGGAGTAAGCGTGGCACCAGGCATTTTCCAAAGCCTTATGGAAAGGATGCTCCAAGGACTGCCAGGGGTAGTGCCTTACTTTGATGATGTGTTAATCTCTGCTGAAAATGACACTCAATTACAAGAGAGACTCAGAGAAGTCCTTACCAGATTCAAGAAAGCGGGGTTAAAAGTCAAGGAAGAAAAATGCACTCTTAGAACTGACAAGGTTGAGTTCTTGGGCTATATGATTGACAAGCATGGCATCCACCCTACAGATGCCAAGGTTCAAGCAATCAAAGAAGCCCCTAGACCAAAATGCAAAACAGATTTGCAAGCCTTCCTTGGACTTATTAACTTTTATCACATGTTCCTACCTCAGAAGGCAACCATTGCAGAACCATTACACAGATTACTTGACAAAAAGTCTGTTTGGGTCTGGGGCAGGAAGGAACAATCAGCATTTAACAGTATTAAAAGACTAATCACGTCTGATGCTGTACTCATACAGTTCTCTGAGAATTTACCTGTTGTACTGACTTGTGATGCATCCCCTTTGGAGTGGGGGGTTTGAGCCACAGGCTTCCCAGCGGGAGGGAAGCCCCTATTGCATTTTACTCTCGCACCTTGACCAAAGCAGAGAGGAATTACAGCCAATTGGACAAGGAAGCATTGGCAATTGTTGCAGCTATCAAGAAATTTCATGAGTATTTATATGGGAGAACATTTACCATTGTCACAGATCACAAACCTTTGTTAGGCATTGTGGCAGGAGACAAACCTACACCCACTATCCTGTCACCAAGAATGCTGAGGTGGACTGAATTTCTTGCTGCTTATTCATACAAACTTATCCACAAGCCTGGCAAGGACATTGGACATGCTGATGCCTTGAGTCGTTGCCCACTTCCTTGTCACAAGGAGGACTTTGAACCTGAGGCACACACCTTTTTCCTAGAAACTGTTGCCAAGCTTCCAGTACACGCTGCTGAAATTGCCAGAGAGACTGCCAAAGACACTTTATTGGCTCCTATTATAGGCTGGATTAAGAAAGGTTGGCCTCTTCAAGATCTACCTCACCTTGCCCAACCTTTTAAGTCCAGGCAAACTGAATTATCTGTATTAAGAGGATGTATTTTGTGGGGTAACAGGGTGGTTATTCCTGCAAAACTGCAAAGAGAGGTTTTGGAAATGTTACATGAGGGTCATCCTGGTATTGTAAGGATGAAGGGATTGGCCAGGAGTTATGTATGGTGGCCAGGTATTGACAAAATGGTTGAAAACTGGGTTGCATCTTGTCCCAACTGTCAGGTAGTCAGGCCTGCCCCACCTCTCCCCCAAACAGGAATGGGAATGTCCTAGGGGCCCATGGTCTAGGATTCACATTGATTTCGCTGGCCCTACCAGAGGGCACACCTTCCTTATTATAGTAGATGCATATTCCAAATGGCTAGAGGTAATCCCTATGGCATCCACCACAACTGATGCTGTCATCAAGCAGCTCAAAAGCTTTTTGTAACCCACGGGTTACCTGATGTTCTTGTCTCTGACAATGGCCCTCAATTTACATCCAACCTTTTTGAATCCTATTTAGCACAACAGGGTATCAGACATGCCCTGACTGCCCCTGGGCACCCTTCGCTAACGGCCGGGCTGAACGCATGGTACGTTTTACCAAGGAAAAGCTTCAGCAATTGGGTCCTGGGGACATCACTGAGAAAGTTGAAAAACTTCTTAGTGTTCAGCACATCACTCCTAACCCATCAACTAACTTATCCCCAGCAGAGTTGTTGATGGGTAGGAAACTTAGGTCTCCCCTTGACCGCCTTCATCCCTCTTACGCACCCAACGCACCACTTGATTCCACTAGCAAAGTTCGCACGTGTGGGTGATTCTGTTTATGCTAAGAACCTTATGGGTGAACCTTCATGGATTCCTGCTGAAATAACTCAAATCACTGGCCCTCGTTCTTACAGGGTACAAACAGAGGATGGTGTCCTCTGGAGCAGGCACATTGATCAGTTAAGATCCAGATTACCTCAGGAACATCGCAATTGTTCCTCTCTAGTTCCCATACCTAATGCCTTTTCTAGGGGAAGGGGAGGAGCATGAGGATAATCAGCAAGCAAGAATCAACCCCATGTGTAACGAGCCATTATGACAGGAACCATCCCAAAACCTGTCACAATGCCAAAATCCATCCTTACAAGTGGAAGATTGCACATCACTACCTGACTTGGGTGCTGACATTGGGCTGGAGATGGGTTGGGAGGAGAGACCAGATTCTAACAATCAAACAGGGTCTTCTTTCACAGGAAGTCCAACTAGGGAAATGTCAACAGACACATTTCCTCTCTCACTGGGTGAGAACGTTAAAACTTCTGAACCACGAAGGTCTCAACGACACGTAAGAGCCCCACCTATTTAAAAGAATACATTAGATAGGTTGGGGTTTGAGTATGGACTGAACCTAGTGGGGAGGGGTGTTATGTATGCAGGTTTGAATGTCATTGGTTAGTTTGAACTGTTCTTGTAAAATGTCAGAAATGATTGGTTTAAAAGTGCGGAAAACCCTGCACTCTGATTGGCTGGCAACTGCGGCTGCTGGCTATAAGTAGCAGCCGCAGCCCAGCCAAATTGGGTCTGTTATGAGCTGTAGTCACTAATAAACTCTTCACTGAAGCACTCCGCGTCTGACTTTTCATGCAAATCTAACACTTTTGATGTCAGATCTCACTTTAATGAACATGTGTGATATTTGGGATGCAAATATGTAACATGTTTGACTACATGTAACTGATTTCCTATGCAAACGGAAAGCTATTTTTATCTTATTCAATCAACTTTTCTCTTGCATTTTCTTTGTTGCATTAACTATAAAAAGGAATGTAAGATGGGTCTCAAGGCTCACCCTTTTTCTAGGGAGATTCCAATTGATCAGGGTACCCTAATAAACTGCTTTTAAATGATCTTCCAACTCAGTTGCTTATTGGGAAAGTAAACCAAGGCAAAACCCAGGGCCAGATTTCAGTTGGCAAAATGCCAAGAGGTCTTCATCTCAGCCAGTTCTTTCCTGGACTACAGATCACTATCAATAGAAAAATGCACTTCAAAAGAATTTCTTTTGATGTTGATTTTTATCTGAGGTTTAGGACACTGCTGCTAGTGATGCAAAAGACCTTTGTAGGTAAGATCATGAATTATAAAGGGGCACTAAGGGAAAGATTGAGCAGGAGTCTATCTAGGTGAAGTTTATTCAAAAGAAATTTGGTGACTGTTTATTTGTTTACTTTTGTTTCAGTTCTCTAGTGAGCAATGGCAAGGTCACTAGCTGACCGTGAAGATCTGAGAAACTATTGTAAAACCATTGGTATTCTAATGAGCAAAAGAAAGTTCATTAGTTGATTCTGGAGAGACAGAAATCTGCAACATAAAACAATTAAGGGGCCCTTGGCATGGACAGCCATGAAGAAAGAAAAGGTTTGTTCTTCCCATGCAGGTTTTACCAGGTAATGAAAAGTTAGAGCCTGTGAAAATGGGAAGTTATAATACAAAAAACTCTGATAATTTGGATATGACTTCTGTTCAAAATTATTTGATGTATCTATAATAATTTTCTTGAAGCGAACTGAATTAAATTGAATTGAATAGAAAAAGAGACAGGGCTTGTTAAAATTGGGTACATGTGTATGGTCAGTTGTGAAGGTACCTTTGAATAACAAATTATATTCTCTCTCATAACTTTTATGGGATTCTGGAAAATTTAAAGAACATTGGTATGTTCAGCTATTTTTAATTATTAGTAGCAATCCAGAATAATTGCAACATTGCCATCAAGTTGTGTACAGTGGCAACAAAAGACATTCTCTTCTTGTAAATACATCTTAGAGAACAGCTATAACATGTTCAAATCACTTAAATATTTTACATGATATGTCTGTAAAAATTCATTTACCCATGTATAACCCAAATTGGGCAGCTGCAGCTCAAAACAAAAAGAAAACAAAAATTGTTTACATGTTTGTCCAACCAATAGATTAAGTGAGGTTTTCAGCTTGGCTTAAAGCAGTGGGGAACAGGAAGGCAGTGGTTAGCCCCCCCACACACCCCTGATTACATTTTATCTGAATCACTCCTTGCATTTTTACCACTGCCTGGAGAACAATCCATGGGAAAGAAAAAGTGGAAATTTAAAGGGACAAAACCTCCATAGATCTGGAAATGATGTTAAATGGTGTGTATGCGACTGTGTGTGTCTATGTTGAGTCTTTTCTAAAACCTCCAATAATAATAAACAAAACCAAAGGCCTTATTCAAAAACAAAAACAAAAAAGAATTGGAAAATGGAGCTCATTGACTTGTGAAAAAGCTTCCTGAAAATACTGGTAATAATGATTCTTTTGCCTGGAGAAAGCATTGGTGAGGTATTGGCAATGGTGTGATTCAGCCAATTCTCACCAGTTCGGGAAAATCAGTAGGTAACTTTCAGAGAAATTCAGCAAACTGGCTGTTGGAAGAAATCTCCTTCCAACAGCCTTTTGTTTTTCCCACTTTACAGGGTTAATCTTGTCAGGAAGGAGGCATTCTGGTGTGCTTCTGTGTATTGTTTCTAGCCTAACCCTGCTTATCTTTATTGCTCTGCTTAAGTGTTTTCCAAAACTGCCTCTGTAGTTAAATCTTGTTACTTTGTAACAGCTGTTAATGGTTCTTGGCAGTACGCCCAGACTTTCTACAGCCTAAGTGGCTTCTCTGGAGTTTTTTTTTTCCTTTGCTGGTACTCTTATTCTGGGGCTTGACTTTCTTAAAGGGGAAGGGTTGTTTTAAGCTTTTTACTTTGCTTT
The DNA here is from genome assembly GCA_009733165.1 of Naja naja. Lineage (NCBI taxonomy): Eukaryota > Metazoa > Chordata > Lepidosauria > Squamata > Elapidae > Naja > Naja naja. The sequence continues at coordinate 96,929,297 of CM019155.1, read as the reverse complement.
AGTAGTTCCTGGCACTGTCCTTTTGGGGTGTACTTCCAACATGGCTGAATCCTCTCCCAGCTACTCCTTGCCTCCTCTGTTTCAAATTAAGTGTGGGAGGGGGCACCTCTTTCTTCCCTTGATCCATAATATTCTCTAAATGGAGCGATCTGGCTAATCTTTGGCTTCTTTGTTTGTTTGTTACAAAAAAGGGGGCTTCAGGAGGTCTTTCCCCATCCCCCGATGGGAAAGTGATGAGGCAATCTTTTCAGATCATACCTGCCTGCCTAATCGAGTTAAGCAATGGCTGAGAGGCAGGATGCAAGTTTGGCAATCTATCTGATTTTTTTACTGCTTTTCTGGCGGCATGTGATCTTTCCTTAAATCTGGATGATTTCCTTAGAATATCTAATGAGGTGAGTGAGATCAGCTGGTATCTAAGTGGTGCAAATGGATCTAAGGATTGCTTCTCTTGGGTGGGAAAGGTGCTTTGTCAGTTCACTGAGTCCAGGAGTCCTCTTGTCTATGGGGATTCTTTAGTTATCCATGTCATGGTATGTCCCAAAGGTGCTTTTTTCAAGAGGCAACTGGACTCTCTTCATTTCCAGGTCTTTTATTTTGTCTGAGAGACTTAATGAGTTGTTGATAGTTGATCTATAGAAAACTCATAGAAAGCTAAGCATTTCTTTAGGTTCCTATAGTTTGGAAGGTAAGGAAAGAGGGAAAACCTCTATTGATTCTTACACCTCTCCAAAAGAAAAGAAAAGGAAGAGAAGAGAAAAGAGAAATGCATTCAGTGTCCACAAGCCTTTCTAATTGAAATGTGTGTGACAAAGGTGGAATGAAAGCAAATTACGAAATTGGTTATTAGTGCACAAATTTTGTTTTGAAAAAATTTGTGTGTCTGTTAGTCGCAAATGGTGCAAATGAATCAACCAAAAAGGGAATGGAAAAAAGTTTCTGTTGCTATTACTTGTTTTGTTCAATAGGATCAAGCCAAGATAGGATCTAGAAAGGAAGTGGGAAACATCTCACCACAGGCCTTAAACATTAATACCAACTCAGTTCTGCCCTTATGTTTGAATGGCATGTTTGAATGACCTTGGGAGGCAGGTCAAAAAGATGCAGCCAAAAAAGGTAAGTTAGTTTGCAGCAGGATATGTGGCTTGGAAGGCTTGGAAGCCATGCTCCCTAGTTTCTTGGGCTATAAAGGGGATAGGCTTTCAGATCTGCAAGATTCTAACAACTCCTCTGGCTGTGTTTCCTGTTTGGTCTATCTTGCTAGGTTAACAGGAAACAGAGCAAGGCTGGCAGGGAATTCTGTGGTGGGAAGAAAAATATGGAAAATGTGGAAGATTTAGAGCAATGTGTATTGCAAAGTTTTGGACCAATGGTGGTTGTATGGAAGATATAAGGAGACTTTTCCAAGAACTATTGCAGCATTACCAGTAATACAGTACACCCATGCCCAGTTTAGCAAAGGAGAAAAAAGGCCTGATACATCACATGATGCTGCCATGGCAATGTGAGTTTGACACACCTATTTTAAGGGAAATGTTCTTGATAGCCTATTCAAGTGCTGTGAGGTTATAAGGATATGGATGGGAAGGAACAGCCAGAAGTTGTAGGAATGGGTAATTACCCCTGATGGTTTCCACCTGCTCCACCAGATTTGTGAGATATTTTAATCTGAGATTTTATAATTATTTTACTAAAATTGTTAATGATATAGTGAACGTTTTGAATGTTTGCTCTATTAAAATATATAAGCCAGAACTCAACTGTCAGATTACAGTGATATAAAGACAATAAATAATGTAAATGTTCCTGAACAATTGCCAAGTGTTAAAGGACAACCGATGACTATCCTTTATCACATAAAATAGAAAAATATAATGTAAAAGTTAACACCAAGAAAGAAAGGGATAAAATCAGGAAGTAGTGGAGTGATATAATAAGATGATAAATAAGATCTTGGTGACCTGGAACAGACAAAAGGCAAAGATAATAAAATAAGAACAAATGATCAGGAGGAAGATGGATAAAATGGGAAGTAGTAGAGTGACAGAATAAGATGATAAACAAGGTCTGGGTGACCTGGGAAAAGACAAAGTTTACAGTAATAAAATAAAAACAAAGGATCAGGATGAAAAGGAGTGGCTGGAAAACACTGAAGAATGTTGTTAACTTTGACATGGAAATTAGCAGCACCCTCAGCTGTTACACAAAACATCCCTCTCCTGATAATGACCTGAGTCATTGGGTGAAAACAATAGACCTGAGTGTGTGTGTGTGTGTGGGGGGAAATCCCAGCCCCCAAAAGATTACTTTGATTTAGGAAGGAAATGATAATAACTTGAAAATGTAGAGTGCAATAAAGAAGCAGATGTTTTATAAATATTGCTTTCCCCCGTTTTTGTTCCACTTTTGTCCTTGTGTCCCAAAGTTCCAGAAAGAACCAAAGGTGGGGAAGACAAGAATGTATAATTAATACTGGTGAATTAATAAGATTCACAATCCTCCATGTAGACAATCAAATAGTTCTATCATATTGCTCACTAAATAATTATCCTGAATTGCTTCCACTCACTTTGTAGAAGCAAGCAAGAATATGGAAACTCGTGATTCTTATCTCTTCTCTGTGGTGGAGCCAGAGAGTAACAAAAGGAAGGGGATATAAAATTTTGGTTAGAATAATCTGAACTTGAAGGATCTTTTCTTGCTTCCCAGTTTTTGACACCAATTATCTCAAGTCTTTCAACATAAAAGAATAGGGAAGAGCTCCATTATTTAGGGGAGCAACACAAGAAGAGAGTGGCATATTTACACAGTCCTGCTTTAATTGTATCTGAAATGTTTAAATGGTCAGTATTTTATTTGTGGAAGACCAGGGAATGTATTGACACTATTTAACAGTACTCTGAAAAGGGATCAGTATGTATCTTTAACTTTAGATGTAGCAACGGCCATGCTTTTCAAAACTGCAACATCATATAATCAACAAGGGATGTTGAATTTGAAGACAAAACTTTTTTTTTGCCAATTTCCTTACATTTGTCAATTCTAATCACTTTCTTTCCCCACAGAAGCTAATTAATATTATTTCATCTCCCCTAGGAAAAAGTTTCACAGTAAGATTTGACTATCATCTTTTTGGAACTATTTCTGATTTGATTTTTCTCCATTTTTCTTTCATGTTATTTTAACTGGAAAAATGCTGGGTGGGATGTAGAAAGATTTGACTGGCTGATTATGTGCCATCAAATTATTGATGACTCTCAGAAACCACACAGATCACGGGTGTCAAACTCACAGCATCATGTTGCTGTTACGTGACATATTGTGACTTTTTCCCCTTCGCATTCCCTTTCCGGGGGAAGATTACTGCAAAATAATCTGCAAAATCCCATTCCCTTTCCATCCCACTAACCTCCTTTCCAGCTCCGTTCTCCTGTGTAGAGCAACAAAAGACGACTCAGCCAATCGGCTGGGACTCTGGAGGCAGAGAATAAATGGGGGTGGGGCCAGTCAGAGATGGTATTTGCTGGTTCTCTGAACTACTCAAAATTTCTGCTATCAGTTCTCCAGAACTGGGCAGAACCTGCTGAATACCACCTCTGAACTGGCAGTTGGAACAGAGTTCTTTTCAGGTGGGGAGGGGGAGTAGAACTTAGCATCAGAGTGTGTTAGTTACTGTATAAGAAATACTAATGATCTGATGGACATTTCAAAAAATTCTTTCTTAGTGAACACCTACCGTGTTTCCCTGAAAATAAGACCTACCCCGAAAGTAAGACCTAGCACTATTTTCTAAACCTGCCCAAAAAATAAGACCTAGTGTAAATCTCCAGTTCCAGGAAGACTTTTCAGGGAGCAACCGTGCACCCGCGAAACACCCCCCCTGCACACTCACACCCACTATTTGGCACCATAAATATATAAGACCTACCCTGAAAATAAGACCTAGTGTGTTTTTGGGAGCCAAAAAAAATATAAGACAGTGTCTTATTTTCGGGGAAACACGGTAGAAGCCAAGAGGAACATATGTGCCAAATTTCAAGTTTGTAGGCTTTACGGTTCTGGAGATTTAATGATGTGTGAGTGGTACTTGGCTTTTATAGAGAGAGAGATTAAATGTTAAGAACTAACAGTTCTGGTCTTGCTTTAGTTATTTTTTCTTTTCCTTTCATTGAATAGAATAAAATAACAGAGTTAGAGGTCTTCTAATCCAATCTCCTGGTCAAGCAAGAGACCCTATACCATTCTAGACATATGGCTGTCCAATCTCTTCTTTAAAATGTCCAAAGAGGGAGCTCACATACAACTTCTGGAGGCCAGCTGTTCTACTGATGAGTTGTTCTCACTATCAGGAAATGACTAGGTTACATCTCTCCTTGATAAGTTTCCATTTATTATTTCTTGTCCTGCTCTCAATTGCTTTGAAGAATAGGTTGACTCCCTTTTCTCTGTGACAGGTCCTCAAATATTGGAAAACTGCTAGCATGCCATCCTTAGTCCTTTACTTTGTTTGTTATACATACCCATTTTTAACCATTCTTTGCATGTTTTAGCCTCCAGTCCCCTACTCATCTTTGTTGCTCTACACTCTAACTTCTAGAGTCTCAACTTCTTTTTTCTATCATGGTGACCAAAACTAGATGCAGTATTCCAAGTACAGTGTTATCAATACAGTACAACGCAGTACAAATACTTCACACGAACTTGCTACTATCCCACCTGCTTTTTTGACAGCTGCAGGACACTGCTGGCTCATGTTTAAGTGGTTGTCCAGTAAGACTCCTAGAGCCTTCTTTGTACTGTTTTTTTTATATTGTAAACTCAAAGACAAGAACATCTGAATGTTTCTGTTCTGTAAGCCATTCTGTAAATTTTACAAGCTAAAGAGTGACGCATAAATTATAAAAAAGCTACAGTGGCTGATTATGAGATCTATATTTAAAAAATAGAAATTTTCAACAAGGAGACAGTTTACCTATTGGGCAAGAGCTCTCTTAAATCTTTTAAAGAAAATAATGTAAACTCTTTATAAAAATATCCTTTGTTTCCTTTTCTCTCCACCCCATTTTTTTTTAAATTCATATTTATATGCTGCCCTTCTCCGGAGACTCAGGGCGGCTTACAATTTTTGGAGCACAACCCAATGCGCTCAGCAATAGCCTTCATTCCATTGTATATGCCTGCTTATTACTAAGCGGCATTTTTACAAAGTCAGCTTATTGCCCCCAACAATCTTGGGTCCTCAATTTACCTACCCCGAGAGGCTGGAAGGCTGAGTCAACCTTGAGCCTGGTGGGATTCGAGCCTACAGTAATTGTAGGCAGCTGGAACTAAGTGCTAGGCATTTAACAGCCTGCACCACCAAGGCTCTTTTAAACCATTGTGACTGAATAAACCAAAGATTTCACAATATTTTGTAAAGCTTCAATTGACCTAATAAAAATATTAGTTTAATGTGTATTATGATCTGTTTTTCTCTTTTCTGGTTTCCATTGCACCCTGACTCTCTGTTTCTGAACAATCAGAAATAACCAGCTATTATTACTTAATCAGAATAACAATATTTTACAACTTTTAATGTTTATCAGAACTCAATCCAATGGCAATCAACTTCTGGGCTAATAGGGCTAATTATCTGGCCTTATTATCTGTTGTCCAGACATTTCATTAGCAATTGTGCCTGGGATTTTCAAAGGTAAACTGATCTGCCTTCTAGTGCCCATGTTAAAAAAGTTCTCAGATACGAGAATTTGTATCACTTCAGCAGGAAGTGATAAGAGTTCTTGTATTTGAAACAAATCTAACTAATTGGTACATGTCATTAAAATTCTGGAAAGCCAGTTTATGTTTTGTTCATCCAGGTAAATTTATAACTGGTCTAATCTGAAGAAGTTGCAAAGGAGCTTATTTTTTATTGGCTGCTGTTTAATATTCTTTCAGGCAATGCTGCTATAGACTCTATATGGTGTTGATTAATTAAGAATTATTTTAGTTCAGCATGACATACAGCTAGAAATCAGGCTTTATTAAGAGTTTAGATTTTTCTTGTTAAAGTTTTTGGGATGTGCAGATTATTTGAAATTACTAGTAATTGTGTGTCTTTGAGTTGAATGTTATACCCACTATGTAGCAGCACATGTTCACCTACCACTGATTGTTCAAGTTGTTTTAGCAAGCAATATCTTCCATCTTCTTTTAGCTAAACATTAGTTTTCCAATATACAATTCACCACTAAAAGTTACTTGATAAACTGATGATAGAAGTGAGCTTTCTTCCAAAGGAAATAGCTGATAAGGCAATTATGGAATAGATTGGCAAAGTCTTTTGAAAAGATTTCCTTAATATATAACAATCCCTCTTTAGTCAGCACTTTGGTTAAAAGGAAAATCACATCAAAACTGATCAATCTATTATCTGGTAGAAATCTGAGGCTAAGTTTCTCAATGAAGTAGTTAAATCCTGAATATATTATATATGTTAATAAAAGTTTTACAAAATATTTAAAAGTGCACACCTAAATGTTTGGTAATGTGATACATAGGAGAAGCAATGGCATTCATGATCAGACATAATGGAAAGATATTTATGGATCTTTGGTGACCCATACAAACCTGGTGGTAAAAGAATTTAATTCTGGTGGCCAGTCAAAAAGGAAAAAGACTTTCCTGGATTCTTTTGTCTATACTCTCACCCACCCACAGGCTTGGCTTGGCTTGGCTTCCGGTGCCTGCTATTACTGCTGCTATGTGCGATTCAAAGCAGTATGGTACTAGTTCAGTTTTCCTTGTATTTTTTTTAAATCTTCCTTAAGGCTTCTGCTAGAGCTCATATTTGGGCTACAAACATCCAGATAATGCTACATAAGGTTAGCTAGGTGATCTTAAAAATCCTAACTCTTTGCTGCCAGATAGAAACTGATGAGATTTTTGCATGCCTTGGATTGTAATCCTAATACTGTACATGAGATAGAGGGAGAGGGCAGGATACTTCCATAAATTGATGTGTAAGGACAAGCTTATTTTGTTAGCTGTTGATTGATTGGGTTAACTATGCTTTTATGATTTTATTGTATAACAGCTTGTAATTTGTTGTTTTTGAAATTAGAACATTTGAATTACCTTGTTATTGCCTTGTTGAAAGATATTCCTCCTTTTCTTTCACTAAATTCACTGTAGTAAAAAGGTTTGTTTTGTTTACTTTAGGGCAATGAATAATCCAGCCATGGTAATCTTCAAATTGATTTATATCTTTCTTTGTTATGGGAACCTATCCAACTGTACTTTTTCCCCCTTATGCCTTCAAGTTAATGTTGATTTCTGAAAACTGCTTGGATGAATCTCTGCAGTTTTCTTGGCAAGTTTCAGAAATGCTTTATTTTATTTATATATTTCTTTCTTCTTTTATTAAGAAAGCTCAAGGTGGCAAACATTATCTAATATTTCTTCCTCCTCCTATTTTTCCCACAACAGATGAGGTGGGAGTTGGGCTGAGAAAGAGTGACTGTTTCAAGGTCAGCCAGCTGGCTTTTTAGCCTGATGCCTTCACCACTACATCAACAACTACATCAAGCTCTTTGTGGTTTATTAGGGTTATGATATGTAGGCTGCAAAATACAGGCATTATACACATTATAATATTCTGTATTTTGTTCCTGTCCTATAGTTGTCACCCAAATTGTTGCAGTTGAGACGAATCAAGGTTAAGATCATATTCATATTCTCTATCCTTATATCTGAACCTTGTAAGAATAGGGATTTTATATATAACAAGTAGGAATTGAAACACAAGGCCAAAGATAATCAAATCAAATCAAATTTTATTGTCAATCCACAGCATGTGTACAATGAAATTGAAAAGCTGGTAACTCCCGGGTTGTATCCACCTATTTTTGACACTTTAAAAGAAGAAAAAATCGTGATGCAGCCTGACACAAGGTAGATACTGAGTTAATAGATTACATGAACGATACTACAGAAATAATAATAAAAAAAAACTTCTGAACTTTATACGGTATACAATGAGTGCACGGATCTAGCTAGGCCACCAGGTGGCGGTACAACTATTCAGAGGTCTCAACAGCCTGGGAGTAGCTTCTGTATGATAGGGGAGTCAACCCCGCCCAATTCCCTCCTTCAAGATTGACGTGCCTCCAGTAGCAGGCGGCCGCTCAGGTGTGGGCGTGGCTGCTGTAGAAACCTTCCCTCTCGCTTTTGCTGAGGCTGCCGGTGGTTTCGGTGACCGGTTCGATTTTACATCGCCCGTCTTTCCTGGTCGTCGAGAGGAGTGGCTGCCCATCCCGCTGGCTTTCTGGCAGCGCCATGGCAGAGCTGGAGAGCCTGGAGTTCGGCAAAGCAGATTTCGTGCTTCTCGACACCGTGTCTATGCCGGAGTTCATGGCCAATCTCCGGTTGAGGTACAGAGTGGATGGCGGGGCGGGGGAGTTCCTTCCTGCCCCCATTCCAGGGAGGAAAGGAGCAGTGGCAGGAGGAGGGGGCGGCAGTAGCAGGTGTTTCTCCCCTTGCTTTCGTCTATCATGGAAATTAAATCGGTTTCATTTCCCTTCGCCAATTAAATGAACCCTACTAATACGAATGTCCCCTAGCCAGGGGTGACTGATTGGGAGAAACGCAAAGCAGGGAGAAAAGCTATTTATTATTTGGGTGAGAGATCATCATGAAATCCACAGCTGCTAAGTAGACCAGGAAATTAAGAACCCCCAAAAGGCAAACTACTTCTGTATTACTGCCAAAAAAACTACCTGGATGTAGCTTGGAAACCATTGGTCATAAACTTCAATCTAACTTTTTTTAAAGGTCTTAACTTAAACATTTGGACCCATGTGTTCATAGTTTGTCATATGAGTAATCTAGCTGAATCAAAAGCAGTGGGATTGCTTCTTGGGACTGTTAAATCCCAGCTACTACAACTAATGATCAAGAATCCTGGAAATGGTTATAATCTCTGAAGCAGCCTCTCCCAATTAGTTGCTTTCCAGATCTAGTTAAAGTTGGAGGGAGAGGGGGAGTTATGGGTTTGGGAAGAAAGTTAGCATCATCCCTCATTTAAAAGCGTTGCAAGGTAAGAGAGAGAGAGAGAGTTGTTTACCTATGGCTTCACTGGGAGCAAAGTTGAAAAGTTTGAATCAAAAACTTCCTGATTCATACCTTAGTTTTTATTCAGTGTGTTAAATCCACTTGGGGAAGTATTTACATCTTTACTAGATTGGGTTTGAATGTGGAAGCCCTGCTTTTAAATAGAGGATATTGACTGATATGGGTACTGTATATTACTCTATTAACTCTTGCAATAACATCACTCACAAAAATTCTTGCTGGCTCACTTTTATAATGCAATCTTCAAGCCTTCCAGAAGTCTACTCACAGAATGTAACTCTATCCAGACTCCCTGGAATAACTGCTTTTTATAGGATTGAATTTTGGGGTTGAATCTTGTGTAACACAACACCTTATCATGATATCTGCCTCAATAAAATCATTCAAATAATGGGTGAAATATCTACAGTGATTTTACTTCTTGGGAGTAGAAATAAGTTTTTATAGTACACACAGAGTCCATTAAGGGCAAGAGGGCCATTGATTTTTTAATCCCATCATATATTAGAATCCTAAAATTGTCTAAAATTTTCATCTCCAACAGTTTATGTAATCCAGATGGACATCACACAGGATAGGCAGATTGCAGAAAAGATCCCAAAGACACCCCCGTTAGCATGCAACTGTAGCTGTATTTTATCTAAATTGGAAAATTAAAATAAAGCCTATTTTTGTTATAAAATGTTTCTATAGAGCACATTTCTACATCTGACATTCTTGATTATTTCTTAGTTTGGAAACTGAATATATAACCCAGTTTATAAACTGAGTGGGTGAAGAATCCCTGGCCTCCAAATGATAAACCAAAGAATGTGACCATGCTAGCTGGGAGTGTTGGGAACGATAGTTTAGTAACATATGGGCAGCATAGGTTGCTTACTCCTGGTGAAAATCTATTTGGTCTTCTGTTGATTTCAGTACAATTTTCAAAACAGTAACTTTGTTTTGGATGACATATGAATTCACTTTGATAAATAGGACTGCACACATTATAATCTTATTCCTCTTGTGTTATGGTGATTTTTTAATCATTTGCCTAAATTTAAGTATGTCACCTGTATATGGAATAGTCACTATGTGGCATGATTTAATGTTCGTTCTGGAGGAATTCCATGTATATAATAATGGCACAAATTATTCCATTAGTCAACACAGAATGAATATGTTTGTGACATGAATATGCTTGGGTTATATAGGCCTTTAGCCTAATTTATATGAAGTAACCTACAGTTCAGATTTTGTGTTTCAGCTTGCTTTCAAGAATCTCTCAACAATCTGTTTCCCATAGACACTACAAAACCAATGTCTTGTCTTTCAGAACCCTAGAAAACCATTTGAAATTCCAAAAGAAGTCAAGCTCTGGTGTTGATCTATAAAGCCTTACATGGCTTGGGTCCAGGGTATTTGCAGGAGCGTCTTCTGCCACCATCGAGTTCCAATCGCCCAGTATGCTCCCACCGGCAGGGCCTCCTTGGGGTGCCATCGGCCAGACAATGTCGGTTGGCGGCCCCCCGAGGTAGGGCCTTCTCTGTGGGAGCGCCCACCCTGTGGAACCAGCTGCCCCTGGAGTTGCGGTTGGCCCCTGACCTGCATTCCTTCCGCCGCAATCTAAAGACCTGGCTGTTTTTGCAGGCCGGCCTGGATTGAGGGGGATTGGGGTTTTTAATTGGGTATTTTAGCACGGGATTTTACTGTTTATTTGGATCGGATTTAACAATTTTGTAAATATATGTATGTTATACTTTTATGTGAGCCTCCCCAAGTCCTTCGGGAGATGGGGTGGAATATAAATCCAAATAAATCAAATCAAATCTCTCATGGATCAGTTTGAAGGGGAGGACAAGCCATCCCTACCCACCCACCAGACCCAGCTGTTGTGCTGCAGAGCTTTTATAGCTCCTCTTTGCTAGGCAGCTTAGCTGGCGGAGGAGAGGTCTTGAAGGGACAGGGCACCATTAGCCCAGGTGCAAGTTACTTTTAGGCAACCTGTCCTCTCACAGTAGAATTGACCAGTGCCTGAATAGAAAGCATTTTAATAATGATTGCAATTCCCAGTCCCAAATTAAGAAATCAAATCCACAGGAAGGCTAAAAAAAGCTTTTATTGAAATTAGCTACAATAATGGAATCCTGAAAGTCTGATTATGTTGTACCTCTTCATTATTGTTCAGTAAATGTGAAGGTGTGTTCTGTTATCTTGTTGTTCTGGACTTTAAAAGTGTGTCAGCTCTTTTTATCTAGACAACAGCTTCTGCATACAGATAGTCCTTGACTTACGACTCACAATTCATTAAGCAATTGTTGTAAGTTACAAGAACACTAAAAAAAGAGACTTAACAACCCGTCTTTGCACTTCAAACATCCCCATGGTCCATTATCACAATCTGGGCATTTGACAACCTGCTCTTAGTTACAATGGCAGCAGCATCTCAGGGGTCATGTAATTGCCATTTATAATCTTCCTAGCCTTCTGACAAACGAAGTCAGTGGGGGAAGCCAGATTCATTTAACAACTGCATGATTCACTTAACAACTGCAGTGGTTTGCTGAAGCATCGTGGCCAAAAAGATTGTAAAATCAGGCATGACTTATTTAACAATCACTTTTTTTAGCAATGGAAATTCAATTGTCGTAAATCAAGAATTACCTGTATCTCCATCAAAAATTTTAATTGGGTTAAAATGTAAACCTTTATTATCTGTTGTGCTTACACTACCTGACTTCCCCATGGCAAACAGTTGTGTTGGAGTTATTTCTTGACACAGTAGGTTAGATGAGAATAAGGACAAGATTTCTAGCAGCTTTAGTGCAAGGGTATTTTCTTCTTCTTTTGCCTTAACAAAGAAAATACTGTTTTCCATAAGAAGGCCAGATCATGAAGGTCTGTTAGTGACATTAGCTATGATAGATAGGTAAAGTCTTCCTGTTTAGAAACAAGACTGTTAGGTGCTAAAAGCCAAATGAAAGACCTATTTATTTCATATTTTATTTGAAAATTTTCTTGCTTAAAAATTAAAGCAGGTAACTGAACTCCCTTTCAGTTTACCCAGTATAGCCGCATGGAAAGGACATGGTAATGTTGCAATCCAAGATCAGGAAAGACATGTTGCTGATTCTGCCTTAAAGCCATATTTTATTCTTGTGCATAATAGTTGGATTCATATACATCTGTAAACATCACTGTATCTGGAACCTGTTCTTCCTACTTGTTATATTTCTAGGTAGTTTTAAATGAAAAGGCTGTTTTTATGGTGAGATTTGACAAGAGCTTATGTTAAAGAAAAGGGTAGGAAATTGCATTTTTAATCATATTTACTTAGCTAGCCTCGTGGTTGGAAGTAAAGTCTATTGGCAAAGTAAGTTCCTTGCTATTTCCTTGAAGGGTGTATTTCACTGAACACTGCTAGGTCAACATTCAATGTATGACTCAGAGATGGAAAGGAAAAGGCAACCTTTAAATAGAGCTCTTAACCAGGACAGTTAAGAATTGTATATCATCTTGGATTCTAGACAGTTCAACAAAATAAATGAATAAAAGTGGATTAACACAAAAAGGTATCAGTAGAATAAATTGATGCATGACCATGAACACTAGGAAAAGTGAATTTCTGCAAGAATTGTCCAAAGTAGGTTTCCCTGTATTGATTTTATTGTGTATCATTGTTTCTGCTACCTTTAAGGTGAAACGGCACCTACTTTCATTGCCTCACTTAATTTGACTTGGGCCTGGGCTCTTGGGATTTTTGTCAAGGGATATCTGGAGGTTGGTTTGTTTATAGTTTTTGCTATTTTATAAGTGATTAAAGTAACAGCTATCACTTTCCCCAAGTGCTAGTATAATAACTGTTGTCCTTCTACCCCAACTCACACATATGAACCTATGATCTAATATGATACTTCATTCAGGGCATTTCAGAAAATAGAAAATGGGATTCAGCAACTATTTTAGAGGCAAATTGTGTTTGTGTTTTCCCAAACAGTGTCATGGCCTTTAACAATGGGAGGAAAAAAGTATTGGGACTCAAGGCAGCATATACATTTGATTTTTAAATGTAACTATTTGCTGCCACTGTGAAATTAAAATGACCCCCTTGTCTCAATTTTTCTCTTACACCTGATTATTTAGCTAGAACTCAGTAGTAACCTTGCCATCTACAGTGCTGGTAGGACAGAACACAGCAAACTAATATCTACTCCATTTCCCCACCATGATTGTGGCTATTATGTTTCAGAATTTTAAAATTGCTTTTATGCACAATGCAAATGTACAACCACATCAGCACCTAGTTACTTGGATTGATCAGTGTTTGATTAAATTTGCTTTTACCTTTTAAAAAACAAAAATGAAGACCTGCCTAAAGCTTGTAGTTATAATCATGTTTTCACAGTTTTCTTAACATTGATTGTTTCCCATTGCCTATTTGCTTTTTAAAAAGTGGAAAACATACTTCTTTTGATGACCAGGTAAAATACTGGAAGAAAAATTATTTGTGATGCTTTTGCTTTTTTAACTGGAACCCCTGGAACATTAGCAGCTAAGTCTCTTGAAAACTGTTTTGTGCATATGAGGAGAGAGATTTCTGAGGCAGCAAGGAGGGAATTCATTGTACTATTGCCAGTGAAAAGCCAAATTCACCACAAGAATGTCCCTATAACCCCCGTAATTCCAAACATATTACTTCCTTTATGAAAGCATAGACAAATTAGACAGGGAGTTGTCTTAAAATCCGTTAGGCACAAAATTTGCTTTTCCACCCTCTTTTACTGCCTGGGAGAACAGACCAACATAAAATGATTTAAAATAATCTAAGGTAGCATTTTCTACAAGATTTAGAATCCTCCACCTTGTGTACCTAGGCTTTTCTTCATTTATTAGCAATAGCTTCAACTATCTTCATTTCAGACTTGTAATGCCTTTATTATTAAAAATGCTTCTATATATCATCATTCCAAACAGCTAACCCAAAATCTAAAATATATTTATGTTTTCCATTCAAGCCACAAAAGTAACCAATTTACACTATAAATTGGTTACTTTTGTGGATAGAATAGAAAGCATAGATATATTTTAGACTTTGGGTTAGCTGTTTGGAATAATGATATGATGATTCTCAACTAATCAGTTAAAATAATTGTATTATTATCCCAGATCTCTAACAAAGATATAGTTGTCAAATGTGTTAAATCCAATTAGAGGTGTCTGGTAGACTATGTGTAAATAGCAATAGTAATAGAATCCCAGCTATTGAGGTAATTTGAGAGTATTTCCAGCAGCACCAACACAATCTTCTGAGCCTAATCTGTGGATTGGCCTCTCTGCTCTTTTTGCAAAAGCCAATTGTATAGAACAATTTCAATATGTTGATCCATATTTAGAAATCACTGTAATTTAGATAAAAATAACATATATGCCACACTTGTGGTCAAGTGATTTTTTTAAATCCTTATTTGCATAATGTAGTATCTAGTGAATTCCTGATAAAATATCAAATAGTTACAATTTTCCCATAATATTATTTTTAATGGGTAAAGGATTAGGTCGGGCTCTAAATTTTGTTCCTGTATTAATTAAAACACACATGTCCCCTTCATTAATCTGAAGATCCTTTTCTGGATGATAGGTGCATGTGTGACCACAACATTTTATTGCATGCTTTCATTAATATTACAGTGATCTTAATCACTGGCTAAAGAATTGAAAAGTGATATTACAGTGATCTTAATCACTGGCTAAAGAATTGAAAAATGGGAATGGGCACTCTCATAAGTAAATTAGAATGGTGTAATAGATGCTTATTTCGCTTCAGGCTGAAATTTCCTCCTATTTCGTCTAACAAATTGTTTTAACCATATAGACTGATTCACTTTGCTTTGGTGACAACATTATAGTCTAGAGAGCAAAAATGAAAAAGGAACTTCATTCACTAAGGTATCTTGGCAAGTTCTTTACATATTTACAGTGCTTATGTTCAGGCAGCAAACAATAAACTCACACATACTGAACACAGAAAGACTTTTTAATAATTTTCTAATGCCGAATTTTTAAAAGTAACCCTGGTCCTATTTGGAAAATGGCAAGCTATTTTAAAATTCTTTCACTAAGGATTGAAGGAAAATCACCAGTGCTATAAAACCTGTCGATCCAAAGGTTTCTAATAATCAAAAACACCAAGCAAGCAATTTTTGAAAGTGATTAGAAAAAGAAGTAATGCAAACTCCATGCCCTTTAAGGCGGTGATCTAGGTGGTGATCTAGGGTTGAGCAAGATAGCTATTCCATCATCTCTCAGAGGTTTAAATCCATTGGAGATCACTCTCTCCTCGTGAGAAGCAACTGCCTAGAATTTGTGGGCTATCTCGAGTCCTCTCCTCACTCAAAAAGGAATTATGAAAAGCCAGACTTCTTGGCTGGGTCTTCATTCCACCACAGTGGTCAATTGTATTTTTAGTGGAGTCATCTTCACTAAAGTCTTTCCTTGGAACAATGCTGAACTATGTCCTTGTGACTGAAATGCAGTGTAATCTTTATGTCATTTTTCATTATATTGCCTTTTTATAGACATATCGAAAACACTTTTTGAGCAAATTTTCTAGGTCATACAGACCTTTTTTACATCCAACTGTCACTGACTGACCAGCATGATTCTATATTTCTGGCAGTGGCCAAAGTCTCTTAATGGTGTGCTGCTTTCAATGTTAGAGGCCACATTTTAACTCAGTAAGATAAATACTCTATTCCTGATAAAGATTTTAGTTTTTCTTTCTGTTTGATTTTATCGGTTTTATCTGTAAGGCACATTTTTCTCATTGTATATATGATCTACAATCATAAGTTGAATAATCAAACAATACAGGTAATCCTCCAATTATGAAAAAACAGCTAGGACTGGAAATGTAAAGGTTGTTAAGTGCACACATGATATTATCTTCTTTTTTTTTGCTGCAATCATTAAATGAATCACACACAATCAACCAAATCCAGCTTCCCTCATAGACTGCTTTTAGGAAGCCAGCTAGGAAAGTTGCAAATGGTATCCCATGGCCATGGGATGCTGTTACCGTTGAAATAGTGCAATGGTTGCTGAATGCCCAAACCATGATCCTACAACCGCCGAGATATTACAACTATCCTAAGTGGAAGGGCCAAATTGTAAGTTACTTTTTTCAGTGCCATTTGTAACTTTCAATGATTGCTACATGGATAGTTGCAAGTCAAGGACTACCTTGAGGAGAGTTTGTACTTAATATTAGGTATACCCTAACTGGGCTGCAAAATCCAGACCTCTTGATGCAAATTTTCTGTTATCTTTTTGCAAATTACAGTAAATACATCTATTTCCTGCCTTCAATAATAGTCTGGATTTTTCCATTCTAGGTATATGTCTAATAACTGGGTCCATTTTTTTGTTTCAAAATCTGTTTGTCTTTCCAATCTGTTTGCACTTTCTGTTGCTGTTGCTGATGTTTTATGCATGGGTTGTCCTAGGTGCTGATACTGAAGAACTTAGCAGTTTTATAATTGCAGCTTATAGTTGTTGCAATTAGTAACTTTGAACAGGTACTGTAATAAAAGACTAATAATTAACTTTTGAAGCAATTTAATACGTTGAAATGCCTTATATCCTTGAAACAACTTTTTTATCTTTGGTAAAAGGTGTTCTTCCAACTTACATAAATACAAATCACATGTTAAGGTGTTTTGGTCTTAAAAGGGCCGTCCATTTAAGAAACCAATCTGATATGAGAAATATTTATGATGTGTAATTAGTATTTTATTTCTCTAAGGTTTCTGTGGGGAGGATGTAACTACGGGAGATGACTCTTTAGTTGGCAGGCTTAGTCTATTCTTGACCTCGCCCTACAAACTTAGTGTTGCAAAAGCAGAACGTTTTGCTTTGGGTGTATTCCTTGTCAGTAGTAGTGCTTGTATCTTGTGTATAGTTTTGTAGTTTGTCACTTAATTATTTTTGTGAATCCTTTCCATGTTTGTATACTGCCTTTCAGAATGTACTCTGTTATTCTTAGCCAACGAATTTGTATATATACAGTAACTCAGTATACCTGGAGGACACCACTTGAAGAAACAGTGGCAATCTAGGCGTGAGATATTGCATTTTGCTAACTACAAATGTATATTGTTTTGGGATTAGGCTATATTATTGTTAATATAACAACAACAATGTATTTCCCTCCATAACCAACTTTCCTGTGGTATTTGTAGGTAGCATTCCCTGAGAACAAATGGTTCCTTCATATATCTTGTTCGCTATTTTATTACAAAAGCTGTATAGAACTCTATCTCAGATTAATGCATTAGAAAATAATGGTGTTGATTTGTTTACTTTAGCATCTGTTTCCACCTAGGCAGAAAATGCAGCAATTTGAGTTTATCCCCTGTGGTGTTAAGAGAGGGCAATGCCATGATAAATAGTTTTCTGTAATTAAAAAAAATCGGATCTTAAAGATGAACATAGCTTCTATGGCTACTTTTAGCTTATCCTGGATTCTGAAAAACAGAAATTGATTTTCTTCTGTGTGACAGCCTTTCAGATACTGGAGCAGTTCTAGCATTTATTTAAGAAAATTATAGAAATCAAGAGAGCCTTTTATGCCAAGATAAGGGCATTGGAAAAGACAAGAAAGATACATATTTACAGGAAAAAGAAGATTTCAAAAATGACACAATTGTATAGAAGAACTACATTTATAAAAGAATGCCAGATTGATGATAACTCTGAAGTCTAGATCAATAAACTAGTCAGACATTCTGGAAAGTGGAAGGCATAGCTAACCACAAAACTGCAGCTATAATGTGGTTTGTATGCAGGCTATGGACACAAAGCAGTGGCCAAGGGACTAGAATAGATCAGTTCATATTTCAACATAAAAAGAAAAGTAGTGTCAAAATTTTTGTAAACTATTTCAAACAATTGCATTTATTTCACATGCTAATATGATAATGCTTCAGATTTTGCAGTCCAGACTTCAACAATACTTAGAATGAGAATTGCCAGATGTACAAACTGGATTCGGAAGAGAAAGAAACCCTGAGAGATCACTTTTTAACATCCAGTGGATATTTAAAAAAAATAAGGGAATTCCAAAATAATATTTACAAAGGCTTTTAATTGTGTAGACCAAACACATTGGAACTAGCTCTTTAAACCTGGGTGTAACCCAAGTGAATTGGTTACTATATTATTTAATATGCTTATTGAATAATATAGTGACCAAGAAGGAACACCTTAAGAGTGAACAAGTTAGAATGCAGTTTGTAACAAATAAGTGGTGAAGGAATGTGGTAAGATTATACACTGTCATCTTATTTTAACTTATTATGAGAAACAATGGACTAAAAAAAATAAAAACTGGAAATAAAGTTTAGACAAACTCAGATATATTATTTTGATGGTTGAAAGCAAAGAAGACCTGAAGAATCTCAGGTTGAAAAGCACAAAAGCTACTTTGCTTGAAAAACTAAGAACATGAACAGGCAGTTCCAAATCAGTTCAGTTCCATAGAAACATAGTAACAATATTTCTCTTCTTAAACTCAAAAATACTAGATGAAATTGAATCAGATTGAATACTGAAAATACTAAGGGTGAAACTAAAACCTAGTATCTTGGATACTTAATGTGAAAACAAGAGCAGCATGAAAAATGCTTAGAAAAAATGGATACAAGAACTGAAAAGAAGCAGTTATTGGTAAACAATTCAGGTGAAATGAAATCCATTGAGCCACAAAGAGCAAAGATAACTGAAGGGCTGAAGAACCATCATATATTCCTTTTCAGTATATAAGTTGATCGTTCAAATATTGTGAGCCCCACTATGTAGCCCAAGGCAAGAAATCAATTCCACAATAAGACTAAAACCACTTTTATTAATATTGGCTATAGGCAAGGACTCTTGAAAGTCTGACGGTGCTTTACAAGCATTCCTGGAATTAGGGAGGTGTCTGAGTCACTTGCATATTCCTTGGTAATTGGCTTGGCCCTTCTCAGTAAGGTCGTCTTCCTTATTCTATACAAACATTTTTTTGCCACTTCATAGAACAAATAATATTAGGCCTTTTTTGAACTTATCACCTTGTAAATATTTGGTAAATCTTTGTTTTCTTTTTTTAAAAAAACCCAGTCCATTTAGAGTGATAGCAAGATAAGAATTTGAAAGATAAGTTTGTATAAATTGAGGGATTAACTATAACTATTTTTATATAGTTTATAGTTATATAACTATATAAAAAGTTAACTATATAACTTTTGAAAATATTGAGGCATTGTTGGTATACTCATTGCAGCTCAGTTGTTTGAGAATTTTTCTTAGAGCTCATCCACTCTCTCTCTTGGAGATAATTCCCAGATCTGATAGTAAGGCTCACCTGGCAGAATGGAAGAGCACACACCATGGAAGTTTGTTTTCTTTTCCTTGATGATCAATGGTCAGTAGATTCTATTTTATGCCAAAACCTAACTTCGCCCCCCTGATATTTGGGAGTTTAAAAGACATTCTAATGGTTCATCATAGGGTAATCAGCTTCAAGAAAATCTTCCACAAGGTCAGCAGCATTTCTTTGGGGGAGGCTTTGAACTCTTCAAGAGCCAAAATCAAAATTTCCATGGAGAAGAAGACCCCTTGGCCCAATGGGAGCAGGTGGTCTATAGTTAGCCAATTGGAGCCCAGGAAGTGATTTTTCCTCCAGGGGTGATTTCCTCATGCAACCTAGAATATTTGCATAGATCCACCCTCCATTTCCTGTCAGATTATTTTGATCTGGCTAAAACCTGTCTGAGTGGTGGCCTGGTTCCAAGATGGAAGCTTTTTGTTAGGACATAACAACAATGGTAAATGGGTTATTATATTAGAGTTGGGATATGGATAATGCATAGGTAAGCCATTAGATGAAACTAGAAACTAGTTAAATTTCCAAAAGTCACTGTAATTGGTAGGTGGAGAATTCCAAGATTGTACTGTAATGGTTGGCTGCCTGCTTTCTTGAGAGAACTACAAAGATGACTTATTCCTTCCAAGCCTTGCTTTTTATGATTATGGATTTTCAGTGCCAACTGTGAAGGAAGAAATACTAACAATCTGCTGTAACTCTTCAGATGTGCTTTTCTTAAACAAACAGTAAATGTTTGCTATTTCGTGCTTTGATATTTGATATGATCGTATTTGACAATTCTAGTTAACTTTCTTTTAATCTCCCAATCAAAGGACGTATTGTCCAATTTAAATATATGTTAATCAAACATGAGTCTATGGTGTGAGTGTGTGTGTGTGTGTGTGTGTGTGTATTCTCAACTATGTTTCTGGATTTTTTCAGATAAATTCAGCAGCTAAGATCTAGTATGAATTGATGCAAAATAATCTTCCATTGGATAGAGACCTAGCTCTTAATTGAAATCTGTGCCATTTCTTATCAAAGATGTATTCAGTAGACCTCAGCAAACTTTGAAAAAGGTGCTTCAGAACATGCAGAAACATGTCCAGATCATATTTTTATTTTAAAAAAATTAAATAGCTATAGTGCCTCCTTTTCTAGCATCACATAATTTCTGTGAAAGCTGTTCTCAGTTGTCTCTCTGGTTGGTTATTTGTGCATACCATTGTAAACAGTTAGGAGCAGTCTTATAGGCAGCGTATGTGTATGGAAGGTGCAGCTCTATCATTTGAAAAGAGGTGCTTTATACGTACTCAGCTGTGTTTTGAAGGATTTTCACAGCCTTAAAACACACTATTTCTTTTGTTCTTGAAAATTACAGTATGTTAATAACTATTCAGATTAATACATATCTTGAAGTGCGGAAACCAATGTTGGAGTACAATTGAATTTCAACAACCCACAATGTATAAAAGGGAGGGGGAAAAGCAATGTTTGTTCTACAGGATTGTACACCTGCCTGAGGCATAAAAGTTTTCCTTAGTTAAAAGTGGAGTGGGCAGTTTCAATCCTGAGGGAGGATGACATGCCAACTTTAAAAATGTTAGTTTTACAACTACTCAGGTCTTTGGAATGTTTATGAATAAGTCAAAGTGGGTGGGATTAGGAATAGAAAAGAAACCTTTATCACACTTCGTTTCTATTCTGCAATAGGATCTATAGGGTATAAAATTAACAGTATTGTCTAATATGCTGGCTAGTCTATATCTTTAATAGAATTTACATTTCAAACCTTGTATGTAATTGGTAGGTTGTCATCTAATCAAAAACCTTAAATGCTTGTTTTCTAAAGTAACAACATAACAAACAACTACATACTTAAAATGTTTTTGAATTTTAATTTTTACTATCTTAAATCTGTTAAAAGACAGGTCTGTTTCATTTTTTTTGTTACAGGTAGAACACAACTTATAGCCACAATTGAGCCAAATGTTATTAAATGAATGTAGCTTCCCCATTGACCTTGCTTGTAGAAGGTCGCAAAAACCGATCACATAACCTGGCACCCTGCAACCGTCATAAATATGAACCAGTTGCCAAGCATCCAAATATTAATCACACGACCATGGGAATGCTTCAACAGTCATAAGTGAGGAAAACAGTCATAGGTTGTTTTTTTCAGTGCCATTATAACCTTGAATGGTCAGTAACAAATAGTTGTAAGTCAAAGACTACCTGTACTTTGAATAAACCTGTTCTTAATATTTATTTCCCCAATTAAAGCAATCTGTACATGTGTGCTAAACTTCCTATAGCAAGAGGAAATTCTTAGACACGATTTTTCTTGAAAAATTTGATTCATTCTTACTTTTTGCCTTTTTAAAGGCAGCACCCATTAATAATGTAATATTGTTTACCAACTATCCATCTTAAAAATGTGGAATCTGATTTTCATGCCTCCCTCCTCTTTTGCTTTTCTTAATGCTAATTATTTTATGTCTTACGCAGTCTGGTGTAACTGAGGAAGAAATTAATATTAGTGGAGGTTATAAACTTTGCTACAGGCAGTTTTACCTTGTGGAATCCAGGATATGATTTATTTTTATGTGACGAAGTGGGACAAAGATTAATAGCTGCCACTTAATTATGAAACTTGATTATTTGGGGGAAATATGAATGTGTTCATATATTGGGGGGAAGTCATGTTTTTTTGTTGCTTATTGTAGAGAACTGAATTTACAGATAATGTTACAATAAAGCATGGTTTACCTCAGGAATGAGTAGTATTTGGGGGTTTGGCCTTGTGATTTTCTGGAAGTTAGCAGGAGGCTGTTTAGTGACATGGCAACATTACTAGAAAAAGCTGAAATATTTTTAACTCATGTTTTGAAGGGTTTGAAGAGACACAAAGGCCTCAAAGAGCAGTGTGGACTGAGAAAATTGAGGTCATTCAAATTAATTATGGCAATTTGTCTATCACAGCCCTCATGTTTCTATTCTTGGTCGTAATTGCATTCCATATATGTTTGTGTGAAATTTGACTATTTTTTTCTGCTGAATGATGTTGACTCAATGTCAGGGCATTTATGGTGGCAAATGGACTCCTGGAGAATCCATGTGAGTTGTCTACTCTTGGTTTTCATACATAGTGTTTAGGTACAGATTCATGCAGTACTTAAAAACTTCTGTGTTTTTTTATTCATATTTTATCATTATTAGCTCTTTGGATGCTATCGTAATATACGTGCAAATTAGCAGTCTATCTGATTAATTCTGTGCAGCGCAGAAGCTTGTTACTTATACTGTTGATATGTGTTAAAGAATATATTGTTTTACCTGCTTTTGAATCATTTTTAGCTGTTATTTCACTATTCTAACGCAGGATCTGAAAACAAATGTTACATTATTTACTACTACTTGTTGATAAGAAGTTGTAGCTTGTTAGGACTTGTCAGATAATGTGTCACCCTCACTTGTTTCCCTGTTGGAATTGCATCATTTTTGTGCTGTCATTTTTTTTTTGTTATTGTTGCTTTTCCCATGTGAGGCAACCAGAACTCAAGTCTTTGCTTGTATGGTCACATATAAGCAGAGAGCAGTTGTTTCATATTGAATAATATCCAGCCTCTCTTGTCCAGAAGAATTATGGAAAAGAACTTTGGGAATGAACTCCAGAAAAGCATTAGCACCTCCAGTTAATAACTGAGTATATTTGTACATAATTCAATTACTGCTGAAAGGAATTTTAATGGAAGGAAGACACTACTATATGTTTGGAAACATGCTGTTAAGGCCTTAGTTTCACAAGTACTCATAGTGCTTTGTATAATTGACTCCACTTGGATTTTTTTTTCTAGAATGAAATACCAAGTATATATTTATATCATGTATTTCATTGCTAATGTTGCTGCTCTTATTATAGCCTTGTATTGTATGAATGGTTTGTTAATGACTTTTTAATGCATCATATAGCTATCTGAATTCATATATACTTTTGGATGAAAGGAAATAGGCCTAAAATTGATCACTTAAGAAAATGTTGGCACATCCCTTTTGCAAAAAAAATCTTTGTGTTCCCATTTTGTATATAAAATAATTGGCTAGCATTCCAAAAATAGATATATGATTATATATGAGTAGTGTTGTTCATTTTAGCTAGATCTACCGGTTTTCCTTTGAAGTTCAAATGTTGAAATTAAGAAACAGTGCTCTATTATATTTAGATGTTCTCTGTATTCACAAAGCAACATAGAGCAAGATAAATGTAAAATATTTCTTTATAAGAAAACAATGAAGCTTCTAATACTATAGTTGCTGACAGCTTGCAGTCCATCAACAGCAAGAAGGGAACTGAAGAACTTTTAAGAAATTATGTTTTTTTATTGCTTTGCTTTGACAACTAGAAGAGGAAAGTCTATATTTGAGGCAGGTTTCCATGTAACTTTGGAATTTCACTATTGGGAATTATAGCTATAATAAGCACAGAAGGTAGCTAAAATTTTGGAATTTGACTATCAGGAATTATGACTGTAATAAGCATGAAGGGTAACTAAAAGATTGAATAGGAAATTTGATATTATTCCAGAAATAAAGATATAACTGTAAGAAATATGTGAGTTATCTGTTGGAAAAATATTTTCTGTTAAGTAAAACATGTAGCAATATGTACTATGGCAGATTTTGTATTATTTTATAATAATATTTTATACTGTTCACATAGTAGTGAATTCATTAGTAAACTGATGACTATTGATACATGTAAAATATAAAATAAGTTATCTTTTTTCTTTTCTTTATTTTTTAATGTTTGGAGTTGTCTCCTTTCTCATTCTTATTTTTATTTTTTTTAATATTAAAGATTGTTTTTGTCTTAAATTGGCGAAAAGTTTATATTCAAGAAGATAAATGATCTGGAAAATACATAATAATTTAGTAATGCTAGCTTCTCTAGTAAATATCTGGTAAAAATCATTTTCTACTTTTGCTCTGACTATACTGACAAGTCCAAACATTGCATTGTTTTGTTTATGTATTTGCTTCTCAACACTGGTAGTCCTCAATTTATGGCCACAATCCACCCCAACATTTCTATTGCTATTGTTAAATGAGTTTTGCCCCATTTTACAACCTGTCTTGCCACAGTAGTTAAGTGAATTAGTGCATTTATTAAATTAGTAACAGTTGTTAAGTAAGTCTGGCTTCCCCATGACTTGGCTTGTCAGAAGGTTGCAAAAGGGGATCATTTGGGACAAAGCAACGGACATAAATATGAACCAGTTGCCAACATCTGAATTTTGATCACGTGACCATGGGGATACTGAATAGTCATGAATCACTTTTTTCAATGATGTTATAACTTGGAATTGCCACTGAACGAATGGTTGTAAGTCAAACATTGTAAGCCGCCCTGAGTCTCCGGAGAAGGGTGGCATATAAATGTGATTAAAAAAAAACATTACCTGCTTATTGAAATTTATCCACTCAGATTAAAATTGCTACCTATTAAAAAGCTTTTTTTTTAATCTCAACAATTATTGTAATACTTTGTGGTATATAGTACTCCAATTAAGAGGCCAGATTGCTTTCCTGGAAAGGTGCTGTGCAGCATATGGAATTTAGCCAAGGAAGCATAGTCCAAGATAGCATCCATAGGGAACTAAACACAGGGAATAAAGCACCTCTGCTCTTTGAACGACATTGATAAGCTTGTTGTGCACTATTTGTAATTTCTTTATTGTTCCTGATGTAAATGATTTCATTTCTCTTTTCTTTATTTCATATCAGAGAAATAATTCTATTAACAGCACTGAAAAAATGGTACAAGTAATTGATTTACAACAGTTCATTTAGTGACCATTCAAAGTTACAACAGCACTGGAAAAAGTGATTTATGACTGTTTTTCGCACCTACGACCAACTGTCTCATAGTTATGATGGTTGCGGTATCGCTGGCTCATGGGATCCTCTTTTGAGACTTTCTAGCAAGCAAAGTCAATGGGGAAGCCATATTCACTCAACAGCCATGTTCCTAACTTAACAACTTAACCACTGAATAAAAATGGTTTCATAAAATGGGGCAAAATTCATTTAACAACTATCTCATTTAGCAAAGAAATTTGGGGCTCAATTGTGGTCATAAGTGGAGGACTATCTGCCAATGCGCTCATGCTAACAGTTTTCAAAGGAGGTAGAAAATTGGACTCTGGAAAAGAGAATAAGAGATATTTTCTCAGAGAAGTAACAGTAAAGACAGTACTATGCAAGCTTGCTTAGAAATAAGTCCCCAGAGTGCATAGGTTTTTAAAATAAGTATAAAATCTCTTTCAAGTTGAGCTTGATTCCTGGCAATTTGGCTATAATAGAACAATGTCTTGGTACACACTTTCCAGAATGTTTTTTTGTTTTTCCTATCTAGCCTACAGTCTTGGTATTTCTGAATATACTCCCATTTAGGTGTGACTCCCTTTAGCTTTTTTTTTTAAAAATCATCCACCTGCTGCCAAATGCTGCCACATGGAATTTATTGGATAGTAAAGACACTCAAGTTAGGCAACTTGATTGCTGCTTCCATGCCAATTTCTTGCAATATTGGAGAAATAGTTTGCCACAACCTTCTTCTGGGAATTATTTTTTTTCCTTTTTCTTTGAGTTTCCAGTGTAGCTCACTGCTCTGAAAATCCAGGAACTAACCAGGATTAATCCTGCCTAGCAGGTGAGATCAGGAACATCATTCAACTGCTGCCACTCACATTAAGTATACACAAGCCAAAGACAAAACTTAGGTCCAGTTTGTAGAAATGAATTTTACTATTTTATTTGGAACCTCTTAAATTAATCAGTTTTGCTTCTGCAGGACTTAAATGCGCTCCTATAGCAAATTAGGGTTTATGGAATAGCTGATATTTCTAAACTGATATCCAATAAATATGAATTATATTCAGAGCTTTAAAAATGTCAATATTTCTAGAATACATCAAATATCTAAATGATTTGGAGTCTTGAATTCATCACTCCTGAGATAACAAAGAACTGGAGGAGAAAAGCTAAATTAATGTACGGTTTCCAAAATCAGTAGAAAAGATGCTATCAGATGCTTCTAACAAATGTTATTAAAAGAAAAATGCTTTTTGAGCTGTGTTTCACTTCAGCAAATGCATGAAATGGCTAAATTGAAGTAGAATTTAAATTGGGATGAGGTGGAGAGCTTTCCCTTTAGGGATTGGGTAGCAAGCCCATACTTAAATATAGACAACCCAGCCTGAAGCAGATCTTTAAAAGAAAGAAGAACCAACCACACAATGATGCCAACATGGGAACCAGATCCTGCCACAAACCCAGATGCTCATTTTCTCCTCAGATCTCCTCAAATAACATCACAGGCTGAGCAAGAATCAATGGATACAATTTTAACATCAAGACAAATTAAATTTCAAAACAAATTTGAAATAATATTAGAATTTTCAACATTCATGGATGTTCTGTTGAAGATCGTTTTGAAAAAATGAAGTTTTAACTGCACAATTCAGTAATAATAAATGACTTTAGAATCCTTGCAAGCTTTTATCCTCAGCCTAGGTTATCTGGCTGAATAGTATAATCTATTAATAAAATGAATTCCAAGCACATATATCTAGATACGTAATTCAGCCTTCATGTACCACATATATGTACCTTTTGCTAAATACAGAAATTTGGTTTGACTGTTGCCTTGTTTTCCTTTTGTCTACATAACTTTATAAATACAAGGTGACTATTTAGAGAAAGTTAAAATTCAGGCAGAGAGATGGCAGTGGAAATAGCTTTTGTTGATTTATTGTGTTTTGTAGGAAGTGATTCTATCCTCCAATTGCCTTTCTTTTGCTGTGCTCTTCTTTCCTAACATCTATGGATAAAACAGACATTCCAAGTTTATTTTCACTCTACAATATGGAAGAAGAATGGCTTAGGATGTCTTCTGATGCAAGTAGATAGAAAAGCATTCATGTGTTCCCCTGTTTATGATTTGACTTTTGCTTCTTTCTATCCACGATTTTTGTTCCGTAGTAAATTAAAATTGCAGTGTGTCAGAAAAGTATATTTGTTAAAGCCTTATCTTGTGAATTGAAATGCATCCTCAAGTAACTGGCTACTTTGCAATAAACATCCGTCCATTCATTATCAGTAACATGGAATGGAAAGATTGAAAGTAAATGAAAATCAGATCCCTGCATGGCTTTTAAATATTTAATTCTAATTTAAATTAAAGAAAAAATTATTTAGGCTTTTAAATAAAATTTCCAACATAAAATCCCTTTTCTTTTGTGATCATCCTTCCCATACCCATCAGTGCTGTCACCATATTTCTTTTTCTCTCCAATATTTCTATGCCACCATAGAATATACTACTTTAACAATTTAATGTGTGTGTGTGTCTCTGTGTGTGTTGTATACATACTATGGTATTGGCCAGGAGGATAGTTTACAGTTGGGCCAGTAAAATTTGGACCTGTTCGCAACCTTTGAATTAAATATATTTCCTTTCCAAGCTTCCTTTATAGAAGAATAATTTGCCCTTTCACTGTCCTTGCTGTTTTGTCCCGTACAGGAAAGGAGGGACACCAAATGTGAGCACAATGGCATTTCCTACTGGCTGCCCTCAACACTGAGTTTAAAAATGTATTAAAAATTCAAGTATAAATGTATGTTTCACGATATCAGTAAAAGTGGTATGCCTCCATGGTAGAAAAATTCAGCAGAATTCCAAATTTTAGAGCAAAATGTAATACAGAGCTTTTTTGGGTGCATGCAAAAGATTGCTTTTGGTAAGATTTTGGTAAAGTTTTTGACAGAAATGCTTTCAATACTGGATATGTGACAAAATGATAATCATCTGCATTCTATTAAAGCAGAAGGAGGCTTAACTGACCATTTCTCTTAGAGAAGCATTTGACAAAGGGAGAAAATTAAAAAATAAAATTGGAAAGGAAGGGAGGCTATATCTAAAAGGAAAGATAAATACTTTTGACAGTTCTGGTTACACATTAATTTAATGTTAAATTAAACAAAATTGTAATTGCTGATACTACTTTATTTAATTTAGCAACATACAGAAACACAGCTGAGATATTGTTTTGCCAGATTTAATATTCATCTCCAGAACAAATTTAAAAGAAATTATGCTACTTCAGACCAAATTAACCAAATTTCTCACCATGGTGAAACAGGAATTTGTTATTGTTTGCCTGTCCCGTTACTCATTTTTACAGTGACAATGCATTTAAGCACAATTGCCATCTTTCTTGTGAGGATCCAATAATTTTTAAACAAATCTGGTTGAGATTTTTTAAAAAAAATAGCAATCCAGATGTTACATAGATATTATAGGTATATTGTCTTTGGAATTATTGAATCAGTTTATAACTGTTGTGGAGCTGAATAGTGAATAACTAACTATTTCAACCATATCTCCATACAGTGGAGATTGGAACCTTCATTTAGCAGCCATTCAAGGTTACAATGACACTGGAAAAGTGACATACTTGCTTGTTGCAGCCTCCCCGCAATCAAGTGATCAAAATTCAGGTGCTTGGCAATCAGCATGTGCAAGTAGTCCTCAATTTATAACAGTTCATTTAGTGACTGTTCAAAATTACAACAGCATGAAAAAAGCAACTTTTTACATTTATGACCATTGCAGCAGCTCCATGGTCATGTGATCAGAATTCAGAAGCTTGGCAACTGACTCATATTTACGACAGTT
Organism: Naja naja; assembly: GCA_009733165.1. Lineage (NCBI taxonomy): Eukaryota > Metazoa > Chordata > Lepidosauria > Squamata > Elapidae > Naja > Naja naja. Next base: position 96,900,063 of record CM019155.1, on the reverse strand, counting down.
GCAGTGTCTCTGGCTCATGGGAATCCTCCTTTGTGACTTTCTAGCAAGCAAAGTCAATGGGGAAGCCAGATTCACTCAACAGCCATGTTCCTAACTTAACAGCTACAGTGAGTCATTTAACAACTATGGCTAAAGAGCTCATAAAATGGGGCAAAATTCACTTAACAACTGTCTGTCTTAGCAACAGAAATTTTGGGTTCAATTGTGGTCATAAGTTGAGGACTACCTGAACTTACGATGGTTTCAGCTTCCTGGGGTCATGTGACTGCCCTTTGTGACCTTCTTAGCTGGCTTCTGACAAGCAAAGTCAATGGGAGAAGTTTAATTCTTTAATAACTGTGTGATTCAGTTAACAATTACAGTAATACACCCAACAACAGTTGCAAAAAAGGTCGTAACATTGGGCATGACTCACTTAATAACCACCTTTCCTAGCAGAAGAAATTCTGGTCCTTATTGTAGTCATAAGTTGAAGACCACTTATAACAATTGAGCCTAAAATTTCCATTGCTAAGCAAGACACTTGTTAAATGAATTGCATCTCATTTTCTGACCTTTTTGCCACAGTTGCTAAGCGAATCACTACAGGCATTTAGTAAATTATCCGATCGTTAAATGAATCTGGCTTCCTCCATTGACTTTTTTTTGTTGGAAGTGGCTGGGAAGCTTACAAATAGTGATCACATGATCCCAGGATGATGGAACTGTCACAAAGATATGCCAGCTGCCAAGCGCCCAAATTTTGATCCTGTGACCATTGTGATACTTCAGTGGTAAAAATTAGTCACGAGTCACCATTTTTCAGTGCTGTGGTAACTTCGAATGGTCACTAAACAATGATTGAAAGCCGGGGCTTTACTGGTTGTACTGGGTTTTGTGTTTCTTTGTCCAATGGAGCTATCAAATAATATTTGTCATATTTTGCCTTGTGATTGATGAAGAACAATGTGTGTGATGTTTGAGAACAAACAGGACTGAGATTCCATCAGCCATCAAATCCCATAGATTTGAAACAGGCTGATGAAGTCTAGAGGTAAAGAAACATTAACAGATTGTTGTGATGCAAAAACAAAGTTGCTTTAAATAAAACAGGAGGAGAAAATATTGCTCCTAACTCAAAATATGTTCTTTTTTATCATGAACCAAATTTAAAAAGAATCACTTTGGTTTAATAGTTAAGGAACCAAGAAAATGGGAGACCGTGAGTTCAAGTCCCACCTTAGCCATAAAAAACGTTTGGGTGCCTTTTGCCAGTCATTCTCTCTCAGCACAACCCACCTCACAGGGTTGTTGTCATGGAGGGGGAAGATTTGTTCGATATGTTTGGGTAAAACTAATAAAGCTAGGATATAAATAAATAATCTGGAATGCTACTTTTCTATAGTGACTCATAGTATACTGGTGGAAAAACTAAATTCCCAGTAGAAAACTAAAGGTTTGATATGGCATTTTGTATGTTAAATATCAAAATCTTTGGGTTTTTTTCTGAGATTTTTAGAGTTTTGAATTGTGATGTATTACATATTTAAGCATTGCTATTAATAGAGATACAACTTTAAGGATGTATCCGTGCACACACATTCATGAATACCCTGAATTTTTAAATGCCTAATCCTGTTTCTACATTTACATAAATAACTTAAAAGACATACACAATGTACATAATTCTGCCTGAACTTAACATAAAATATTACTGATGTAACCAGTCTTCAAATACTGGTTATTTACAGTCAGTAAATTCTTTGGTCACGAGGAAAAAGTATGATGAAATGAACTTCTCATTAAAGTACAAAGCTCATGTTAGTTATATGATATTAATTGTCTGCTTTTTAACCATTTCTAATTTTTCTGTCACCTTTGTCTTGCACCATTTAGGTTTGAAAAGGGACGGATCTACACATTTATTGGGGAAGTAGTTGTTTCTGTAAATCCTTACAAGAATTTGAATATCTATGGCCGTGATACAGTTGAGCAGTATAAAGGGCGTGAGTTGTATGAGAGGCCACCTCATCTCTTCGCCATTGCAGATGCGGCATACAAAGCCATGAAGAGGAGATCAAAGGACACATGCATTGTAATATCAGGTGGGTCAGAGGTACCTGCTATGTCCCATCATGGTGATATTTTAAACAAAGCTGGAAGATTAAAGCTAGGTTCTTACATTGCATTGCGTTACAAACTGACTATGTGGTGGTTTTGTGTAAAATGTGAGTCCAACCTGGCTATAATTGAATAAGTTTTATGATTGAGTGAGGGAGCGAGTGGTATTTGTTCATTCATTCTTCATTCATTCATTCATATTAATGGATACCCATCTAGTAGATGTAATCCTGGGCAGCTAACAACACATTAAAACAATAAACATTTATTAATGAAATAAAAAGACAAGGGTGGTCACAGAAGACAAACCCAATAAGACAGTACAAAAAGTGGGACTTACCTACCTCCTTGTCCTGGAGCACATCAAGTGCTTAATGGAAGGCCAGCAGAGGTAAGGCCAATCTGATCTTGGGGAGGATGGTGTTCCAAGAGACAGCTGCTGCAGCAAAACAAACAAACAAACAAGCAGGTTTTCAAGGTCTCATAAGATGACATTCTTTAACTGAAGAATGGAGCATGGCCCTCCTGTCAGACTGAGTGGGATGGATTAAAAACGACCAGTGAGAAATGATCCCACAAAAAATGCAACCCTGTGATATGGAAGGTTTTAAAGGTATAACAACTAGCATCTTGAATTCCACCTGGAAACACACTGGGAGTCAGTACAGCTCCCTTAGCAGAAATGTAACATGGATGTACAGTATTGAAGTGTACCCAGAACTTCTAGTGTTTCCAAATTCTGGATCAGCTGCTGCTTCCAGATGTTCCTTAATGGCCACTCCATGTAATTGTATTGCACTAATACACTTGAGAGGTGACTAAGGCCTGTGCATTGAACAGTGTCTCTTGATCAAGGAAGGGGTGCAACTGAGATCAAAAAACAAAGTTGTGGAGAAGCCTTCCTCATTATAGCTGCCACCTGCTCTTCAAGAAGAAGTTGTGAGCCCAGGAGGACCCCAAATTGCATGTTGGATCCATTTGGATCCAAAGATGGAAAAACCTTAGATCCAGTCGACCCTAAAATCTATAGCCACTCAGTTTACCAAGGTTAAGCTGAGATCTGTTCTTCCCCATCCAGAGGCTTACAACCTCTAGACACTGAGAAATATTATATATCAAATATGATTTGTAGGTTTTTGTAAATATGACCTGTAAAATATTTGCCAGATGCTATCCTGTTCTACTTTATTTAAAAAAAAATCTAGCACTTCTTAGTCCAATACTATCTACTTTTTGCCAACTTTTATAAAGAGTTTCAAAGTTTTGCCTAGTTTTCCTCTTGAACTAGAAATTGAGCATGAACACAGAGCTTAATATTAATTTCTTGAATGATAAAGAAGTTCAAGAAGCTCAAAGTGCACTTGTTCTCTTTAGCTAGCGAATTAGATGACATTGTGTTTTGATTCCTGTCCTTCATTTGTGCCCTCAGGGGAAAGCGGAGCAGGTAAAACAGAAGCAAGTAAATACATTATGCAGTACATAGCTGCCATTACCAATCAGAGTCAGAGAGCTGAAGTTGAAAGGTAAGGCATTTGCTTAGGAGGAAAAAATGTCTGAATAAATTGAACGTAAAATATAATTGCTCCTTAGGAAAAAGTAGAAATGAAGGTGCAACAATAGGGTGCTAACTTTTAGTTTCTCAAGAGCTCTGGTTAAAAAAAAAAGACAACAAGAAGAAGAAGAACACAGAATACATTGTATCAAATGTTCAAGGTACATTATGGGGCTCTAACATCGAATAGTGGCTTAAACCCTTTAACAGCAACTTTCTGTTGTATAAGAGGTGACTAAGACAATGCCAACATCCCAAAAAGTAATTGCCCTTGTTTGGCTTATTATCTTCTGAAAATTTTAATTTAAAGGTTTAAAGTAGATTGAATTTCAGGCCATCTGGATACAACTGCTTTCACTTTCTTCTTGCTATTTCTGCTGTTAGTCAGGACCCTAATCTCAACAATATTATCTATATATTGACAGGATAATCTATTCTCTAAAACCTCTAAGGCCTTGAACATAATTTGCAATTTATAGTTGGCTTCACACAGAGAGAAGGAGTTTTTAATACCTACAATGATGGGAGTGACTAGACCACTGTATTTCTGCTTTCCTAAACATAGAATGAAGCTTGCTATAGATGAAAATTGAGAATTAAGGATCTATTATTTTGCTTGGGATGGCTTTCTGCTGACCACATTTTGAAAGACAGCCTCCTTTAGCCTATAGTACAAGGGTCTTCAAACTTGACAGCTTTAAGACTTGTGGACTTCAACTCCCAGAATTCTTCCTCCAGTCATATTAGCTCAGGAATTCTGGGAGTTGAAGTCCACAAGTCTTAAACTTGCCAAGTTTGAAGACCCTTGCTATAGTAGAACAAACATGGCCATTAGGTTTCTTACCTATAAAAAGCATTATGTCTGACATAGGTTCCTTTACTATTAGTTTTTGGGCATGTGTGTTCTTTAAAGGGTGAAGAACATGCTGCTGAAATCCAACTGTGTTCTGGAAGCTTTTGGCAATGCGAAAACTAACCGTAATGACAACTCCAGCCGCTTTGGAAAATATATGGATATCAATTTTGATTTCAAAGGAGACCCCATAGGTGGACATATCAATAATTACTTGCTGGAAAAGGTAACTAGGGTTTTCATGCTCCTCCACAGATATCTTTCAGAAATTAGTAAAATTTACTATATTATAAGCATCTGGATTCATAATAGAAAACTGAAGTGAGTTCTTGGGATAATGTTAAGCGTATGAGAAAGTTGGCTTTAACTTGCAAAACTTTCAGTAAGTATATTTGTAACAGAGACCGTAGTTTTAAATAGATGATCATGTGGTTGTAAGGAAATTTACTATTACATGTTTCGTGGCCTGATGGAAACCTCATTTAAAAATGGAATAGATGATAGGGCAGTTTTTAAGTGCTGTCTAGCTTTCTGTTTTGTGACTATACGCAGAATTATTTTTTAAAGCAACAGCATTTGTTTTCCTTAAACATTTATACAGAACATATACTGTATGTTTATCCCTTTCCCCTTCCCCTCACTCTGCTTTGCTTCTCTGTTAGAATGATAATCTTGGAATAGGCACTAAAGCTTTGATGATTTAGAAGTTACATTGCAGGTATTCCCCTCACCTCCCAAATTTAAACCATGCAATGGTTTCTGTTTCAAAATGTTACTGTTAATAATAAACTCCAACGTTAGCTGTGTCTAACTCTCTGACAGCTATTTGATTTGCTGAATAAAAATCAATCTTAGATAACCCTATTAAGCTTTCTATCCTACTATAGTGGAACAATTTCTGCTTAAACAGTTTTTCAAAAAAACTTACTTACAACCCCTCCTTGAAAATTACAATTGCATCATAAACCCCACTTACGTGACCACATCTCCAGTATTTGACACTTGACTTGCATTTTGTTTTTTTGTTTTTTTACGTTTTCCTGCAATAAATCTCTATCGGATAACTGGGCTCATATTTACAACAACCAAATGTTTCACTTAACAGATTAAGATTAATGAAACCTTAACCAGTAGCATCATTGAAATCCTGCTATTACTTATCGATCTGATTGATCCTAGAAGGTATTCTACCCTTGGTCATACTGAATAAAGTGTCTGTCCCTCTGGATTATGGCAGCAGCCTCATAGGGCCTTCCATAGGCTAATTGCCCTTCGAAGGGATTGCCACCACACTTCCACTGAAATTGGTTCATTGCAAATGGCTGTTAGGCCACTATTGTATTGAAAGACTCTCAATATTTGTTTAATTTATGTAAATGACTTATATGGCTTCCCGTCTCTCACATGACTCTGGATGGCTAATAGCCGTAGCACTTCAACAGATAAATAAAATATAACAATAACAACAACAACAACAACATTTTGTTACATTGCAATAACACAAATTGTGTAACTAGTTCCCATTCCCCTTCTGCCTCCCAAGAAATTTATTATTTAAATGGGGCAAGATTAGGTTCAAAAACAACCTGTTTTCAATATTTAACTTAATGTAAACTGTTTGCTTAGGATAGTACAGGTTAAAAAATAAATTAGCAAGCTTATTTGGTAATGCTCTTTCCTTGTTCTTCTAGTCCCGGGTGATTGTGCAGCAACTAGGAGAGAGAAACTTTCACTCCTTCTACCAGGTGAGTTGCAACTACAAAATTAGGCACATTGTGGGTGATCACTTCTAAGTTCAGAGGAATGCACTCTACTCTTATTTGTAATGTTCTTCATTGTTTTATGCTGTCAGTTTGCTACATCCTTCTTTCTTCCCTAGTTCATTCACAGTGCAAAGGACAAGTCTTTGTGTAGCCATTTTGCTGTAGAAGATAATTTATTCCATTCTGAGGCTTAAAGACTGGCTCTTTAGATTTCCTTTATCCAAATGCAATGTTGGTTGATGTTTTTATTTTCCTTGGAAGAGAAGATCATACTGGTTCTAGCCTGCAGATGGAAATAATTTCTATATACTTCATGGTTTTTGCCTTTTGTGCCTGCTAGCAATTATGGTAACTGGATGCCTGTCTTGGATACCTCTAAAACAGCTAATAGTGCCTTAGGGTAGCCTTTTACAGAGGACAACGACTGTTTCTTTTGGAAAGTAGGATTCTGTATACTGTACTTCTATGCCAGGCTACTATGTTGGTAAAGCATCACTGTTTATTGTTTTACTAGAGAAGTGTGAAGACTGTGCCACTGATTCTATTTATTTGAGAAATGTGTATGATCACTTATATTATATAAAACAACCTAAATGGCTAGTAAACGCACAAATAATAAAAACCCAAAATTAAGATTCCATGCCATTCAGCATCTTTTCATCATCATCATCATCATCATCATCATCAAGCTGGGCTCCCTTCCTATTATGCTCCAGTGAAAGAAGAGCCAGGTTTTAATGTCCTTTTAGGGTAGACGCTCCACAATACATTGGTTTAGATGAAACAATGAATCTAAATGTTCAAAGATTTTGGGATGCTAGCCATTCTGACCCCAGGAGAAACTTTCCTGATCCTGAAAAAACCACGAGTTCTTGAATATGTAAGAGTTTAAGATAACTCCATTAAAAGTTGCATCTCTTATAACAGGATTAAAGAAGAGGAAAGGAGAAACAGAAGTCATTGAATGAAGGATTCCCCTTAGCTGAGATTCCAGAAGGAAGATCCTAAAGACAGATCGAGTATCAATAGCATTGCTGAGTGGTAATGAGTAGCACATAGTTGGAGCTGAATGCCACTCAAAGCATATACTTTTTCCTCCCCAAAATAGCCTTATATAAGAGAGAATCTAACTTATCTGGAGTGACTAGTAAAGGAGTAGCTTGAAGCCCTCTTCACTGTTGAATATTATATTTGTTCAATGTCCTTTATACTGCATGCTTGAGACATGGACTATCCTATCAAGAAAGGGTGTTTTAGGTGATAATAATATTAATAATACATAGCACCAAAAAGACAATTGATGTAAGAGGTCTTTGGTGCTCTGTGGGCTTGGTAGTTTCCTTGCAGATACTTCAATACCCAAACTAGGTAACATCATCACTGCTAGTGACTAGGATTGATGATGTAACTTAGTTTGGATAATGAAACATCTGCAAGGGAAAAAAAATCAAGTTAGAGAGCATTAAGGATCCTAATTTCAACCCTGAGCTACCAATACAATTGGTTTGTCAACACAATTGGTTTAAGTAACTGATTTTTATCTTTTTAGCTTCTTCAAGGAGGCTCTGAGCAGCTTCTGCGATCTTTATATCTACATAAAGATTTATCTGCATACAGCTATATTAGTGCTGGAGCACAACCAAAGGTGAGGAAGAATCATTTTTCCCTTTGAAACTATTGCATGGTAAACTATTCTATTTCTTATCAGTCTGTACATTTGGAGATCTTGTATTTGTTTTCTAATATGAGTTTAACCTATTTAATCAATGCTTACAAGTAATTTTGATTGGCCAGTTTAAAAACTGCTAAAAAAATGAATGTTGCAGTATATTTCCAATATTAATTGATCAACTCCCAAATCAACTCTTTAATTAAGGTCCCAGACCAGGATTCAAAGGGTGAAACATACTAATTTTAAGAGCTAAAAATATAAAATACACAAAGTCAATTACATCTTTAGCAAACTTTCCAGGGCATTCTATGGAATCTTTTATAGTATCTGATTTTTTTTCGATGAAGAAACTAAAAATATATAACCTCATTCAGTAATTCCAAGGCCACATTTTAACAGCAAAATTTATGGCTAATTTAATAGCAAAATGACTGAAAGGTTTTATTGTGTAATTTATTTTTATTATTACAAAAACTCTGATTCCTGTAATCTTTAAAATGGTAGGACAGATTTTGAACCAGAGTACCTCAAATGGGCTAATATATACAACATGTCCAAATTCATGACTCTTGACTTCAGTGTAATTGAAACTTGACAAATTTTATAAAACATTTTATACCATAGAACAGTTTATATCATAATGCAAAATGTCATAAAACGTTTCCTGCGGTAATGTTTGACAGTGCTACACAGTTCAACATGAGCTAATTTCAAGACACATAAAACTCTAGCAGGGGGGCTATGTGAGGATGATTTTTGTACATTTTAGTTCTGCATTTAACACAATTCTTCCACATCGACTAATGTCTAAACTTCTGGACCTTTGACTTTCTTATTCAATCTGCCTTTGGATTATGGATTTCCTGTCTGACCGCTCACAGAGGGTCAGATTAGGTGATTATACCTCTTCAGCTCTTATTCTTAACACTGGTACACCACAGAGTTGCATGTTGAGTCCCTTACTCTATACTCTTTATGTGCATAACTGCATTCCCACTCATGCTAGTAATACTATTACTAAATTTGCAGATGATACAACAGTGGTAGGACTCATCTCTTTGGGGGATGAGTCTGCCTACCCAAGATGAGGTGGACCGGTTGCTTTCATGATATGGAGACAATAACTTGGTCCTCAACACCAATAAGACCAAGGAGCTTATAGTGATTATAGAAGGAACAGATCAGACATCCAGCCCTTGCTTATCAATGGACACTGAGTGGAGCAAGTGGCCAGTTTTAAGTTTCTGGGTTTTACCATAAAAGAGGATCTGACCTGGGATGCTCACATTGCAGCACTGGTCAAAAGGGCCCAGCAGAGATTATACTACCTGAGACTTCTCAGAAAACAACAACTGAATGAAAAACTGCTGGTGATCTTCTATCACTGCACCATAGAGAGTATCTTAATTTACTACATCTCTGTATGGTTTGCCGGTGCACAGTGGCAGATAGGAAAGCACGCCAGAGGGTTAACATCATTGCCCAGAAGATCATTGGTTGCCCTCTCCCCTTTTTGGAAGAGTTTTATAGCTCCTGCTACCTTAAGAAAGCAAAACATTCTCAAAGGGCCTTGGTGGCTCAGGCTGTTAAATGCCTGCATTCAAGTTCCAGCTGCCTGAAATTAGTGCAGGCTCGAATCCCACCAGGCTCAAGGTTGACTCAGCCTTCCATCCTCTCGGGGTAGGTAAATTGAGGACCCAAGATTGTTGGGGGCAATAAGCTGACTTTGTAAAAATGCCGCTTAGTAATAAGCAGGCATATACAATGGAATGAAGGCTATTGCTGAGCACACTGGGTTGTATCCCAAAAATTGTAAGCCACCCTGAGTCTTCGGAGAAGGGCGGCATATAAATGTAATTAAAAAAAAAAGATCCTTCTCATCCTGGGAACCCTTTTTTTGAACTATTACCATCTGGCAGACGGTACAGAATAATAAAAACAAGCATAAATAGGCTGAAAAACAGCTTCTATCCCAGGGCAGTAGCTCTTTTGAATTCTGCTGTGTAGTGCAGTGTTGGTGCGGTGTCGGGGGTTTTCAATTCAATGTGTGGAGTGTGAAGGATGTTTGTTTGTGTTTATTTTCATGGTCATGATATGCACTGAAGATGGTGTTTGATTTTGTTTTACGAGGTGCAATGACAATAAACTAATCTAATCTAAACTAAACTAAATTGAATGTATCCCAGCTTTTCCAGTTAAGGCTCTGTCACTGTTGCAGTCATTGAGGAATTTGGTGGGGAAATATCTCTGAAAAGATGACCCAAAAGAGCATGCGTTATCTAATTATGACTATGAATGTGGATTTGAATTAGATAGGTAACAGTGTTCTGGATATTACAGGTATTTCTTCACTTAACAACAGTTCATTCAGTGACTGTTCAAAGTTACAACATCACTGAAAAAAGTGATTTATGACCATTTTTCACACATGACTGCTGCAGGATCCCCATCGTCACGTGATCAAAATTCAGACATTTGACAATTGGCTCAAATTTATGAGGGCTATGGGATCATCTTTTGCAATCTTCTGATAAACAAAATCAGTGGGGAAGCCAGATTCACTTAACAACTGTGTAACTAACTTTTTTTTTTAATTCACATTTATATGCCGCTCTTCTCCGGAGACTCAGGGTGGCTTACAATCTTTGGAGCACAATCCAATGTGCTCAGCAATAGCGTTCATTCTATTGTATATGCCTGCTTATTACTACAGCTTTTGCCCCCCCCCCAAGCGGCATTTTTTACAAAGTCAGCTTATTGCCCCCAACAATCTTGGATCCTCAATTTACCTACCCCGAGAGGATGGAAGGTTGAGTCAACCTTGAGCCTGGTGGGATTCAAGCCTGCACTAATTGCAGGCAGCTGGAGCTAAGTGCTCGGTGTTTAACAGCCTGCACCACCAAGGCTCTTTACTTAACAACTGAAGTGATTCACTTAACAACTGTGGCAAAAAAAGTCATAAAATGGGCAAAAGTCACTTAAATGTCTCACTTAGCAACAGAAATTTTGGACTCAATTCTGGTCATAAGTCAAGGACTACCTGTATTGCATCTTACATTACCTTACTTGCATTATACTGTATATAGTTACCTATTTTTATTTGGAATTCTGTGCTATGTTCTTTTTTGCTCCTTGACAACAATAGCAAAATAAGTTTCCAAATTTGGCCAAATTGGTTTAAAATTCTCCTTGCTATTTATTTTTTAATTGGGGGAAAAAAATCCAAACTTTTGGCTGAAAACTTTTGAAAAGTTTACCTTATAACGGGCTAGTTATCAACTTTATGTTGCCAACTATTTATCTTCAATTCCTAATTAACATTATCATGTTTTGTATGACTTTGGCTAACAGGAAAGGATAATTTATATTATCTCTTGCAGCTTCATTTACTCCTTTTTTCCTTGTTTTCCTCCAACCCCCCATCACCCCCTAGGGTTTTTTAAATTATTAATTTGGATTCATTATGAGTATTTTAATAGATTAAACAGATTTCTCTTTTGCTTTTCTTTTTCCTATCAGCTAATTCATGTAATACCTTTTTTACTACTATTACCAATACTTTATTCTTTGTCTTGGTTGAAGTATTACTTTGGCTTTACCATGGAGAGATGAGTATCTTATGTTCCCTTGCTTAACATTGTATTCTTAGTGTTAAAGCAAGAGAAGGACTTCATGTTTTTGTTTGATTCTTTTTTAGTGTGCCATTAATGACAGTTCAGACTTCAAAGCTGTTGCTGATGCAATGAAAGTGATTGGGTTTGGACCAGAAGAGATTCAAACAGTGTACAAAATCCTTGCTGCCATTCTGCATTTGGTAAGTGGATCTCTCTGCTGTTAGATTTATGGAAAGAAAGGTATGTTGTAAGGTTATATGAGGAACATCAGGAACAAGAGGGTAATAGTTACATTTTGCATCTATACCAGAGGTGGTATTCTGCAGGTTCTGACCAGTTCTGGAGAACCGGTAGCAGAAATTTGGAGTAGTTTGGAGAACTGGCAAATCCCACCTCTGACTGGCCCCGCCCCCATCTAGTCTCTGCCTCCCGAGTCCTATCTGATCGGCTGGGTCTTCTTTTATTTATTTATTTTATTTACTTTATTTATTTTATTTATTTTATTTTATTTTATTTTATTTTATTTTATTTTATTTTATTTTATTTTATTTTATTTTATTTATTGCTTGGACTTGTATGCCGCCCTATCTCCCGAAGGACTCAGGGCAGCTCACATAATAAAACCCATAATCCAAAATTTAAAATTGGTCAAAAGGTATTAAATTCAAGCCAAACAATAGCTAAAAAACCCACAAAAGACATTAACATATAAAACATTTAAAAACTAACCCCCCTCAGTCCAGGCCGGCTTGTTCGAATAGCCAGGTCTTCAGGCCATGGCGGAAGGAACGGAGGTCAGGGGCCAACCGCAGCTCCAGGGGTAACTGATTCCACAGGGTGGGAGCTCCCACAGGGAAGGTCCTACCCCTGGGGATTGCCAGCCGACACTGTCTGGCCAACGGCACCCCAAGGAGGCCCTGTCTGTGGGAGCATACAGGGCGATGGGCCATCGATGCTGGCAAGAGATGCTCCCGCAAGTACCCTGGCCCCAGGCCATGTAAGGCTTTATAGGTCAGTACCAGCACGTGTTGCCCTGCACAGGAAAACAGAGCTGGAAAGCAGGTTAGTGGGGTGGGGAGGGAATGGGATTTTGCAGTAATCTTCCCCCAGGAGTGGGGTGGGAATGGAGATTCTACAGTATCCTTCCCCTGCCATGCCACGCCCACCAAGCCACACCACGCCCACCAAGCCATGCCCGCAGAACCGGTAGTAAAAGTTTTTGAATCCCATCATCGATCTATACATGCACATTTATTTGGATGAGAGACATTAATTCTATTTAACTATATTAAAGATCAAAGAAATTCAGATTCCAGGTTTATTTCTAAAGATAGGCAAGCTGATAGAATGAATCAGGTTTCCATGGTTATAAAAAAAATACAGGTATTCCTTGACTTACAATTGTTCAAGTTGTGGTTGAAGTTACGATATAGCTGACAACTTACACTTAACAACCATCCACACAGTCACATGATTATAATCTGGGTGGTTGGTGACCAACTCAAATTTATAACAGTTGTTGTTTCTTGGAGCCACATGATCGCCATTTGCAGCCTTCCCAGCCAGCTTCCAACAAGCAAAATCAATGGGGAAGCCAGCAGAGAATGTTACAAGTTGCAATCATGTGTTATCTCAATTAACAACCTCAATGTGGTCAAGTGATGCCTAACTTAACCACTACACCACTTAATCATGAGTTTTCTGGTCTAATTGTGATTGTAAGTCGATGATGACTTGTAGAAACTTCTAGTGTTCTTTAGTGGACATATATATACTTTTATTAATTTTAATAAGTAAGGTGTAATTTACTTATCAGCAAAACAATGTATCAGGAATTTGGTTCCCTAGCAAGAAATGTTTTAGTGTAGGATGGATATGGAATATTTATTATCCTAGTTTGGAATGAATCAAGGAAATAGCCATAGTTTTCAAGCAGGTATAATGCCTAAATTGTGCTTGATGCTGAAATTGTTGAAGAAATGAAAACGCTTCTTCCATATTTTTTTCAGGGCAACTTGAAATTTTCTGTGGATGGAGAAACACCAGTGATTGAAAATGGCAAGTTAATATCTGTCATTGCAGATCTGCTCTCGACTAAAGCTGATATGGTAGAGAAGACTCTGCTTTTTCGAACTGTAGCTACTGGTCGTGATATCATTGATAAGCAACACACAGAGCAGGAAGCCACTTACGGCAAAAATGCATTTGCAAAGGTGAATACAGATTCTATCCTATCAGTGTGAAGTCTACCTTTTTAGTTTATGATATCTTCATTTTTAAGTGAAAGTTAATATGATTGATTCAAAAAGGTCAAAAGTAGCCATGTAAACAAATCCACACATAAATTATCATTTGCCATTCATGAACAATCTATGTAAGAAGGAAAAAGGTGACTTTCTCTCCAGTTACCAAAAATATTCTGCCTGTGATCAACAATTGCCTTATTTCTTGTGACCAGAAATCAAAGTATTGTTTGAAGTTTGTCTGAGTTGCCAGTTATCTTTTTTTGGGGGGGAGGGGTAGTGATTGGAATTTTCTGGAGATTTATGAAGTCTTTGAAATTCCCTAAGTTTATGGATGATGTAAAAGTCATACTATGAGAAAGTGTGAGATAAGGTGTGAGAAGACAAGTATATTTTTTGTGTGCGGGGAGATTGGAATGCACACACTTGTAGCTACTTCCCAGTGAAACACATTGTATGTCATCAGTGAATTTAAGACACTGGTAGAGAAGGAATCTGGAACTGGCTGACTTTTCTAATGAACTAAATGTTCTGAAAATAACCCCATTTCAATTTTAATAATGTTACAACAAAAGAACAGCTTTACTTGCAGCTTATTTGTTTAACTCTCATAAGATTTTTACTGCTACAGTAGTTTAGAACTGGGTGGTTCCCTGTTTTCTTTTATAAGGCTACAGGACCTAACACAAAATACAGGCTTACTAAATCTGAGTTTTAAACCAGCAGATAAAATTGACTGATGTACTTTGGTTTGTAGGCAATATATGAGCGCCTTTTCTGCTGGATTGTGATGCATATCAATGATGGGATTGCAGTGAAAGATTACAACAGCACCGTTCATGGCAAAAACACAGTGATTGGAGTTCTTGATATCTATGGCTTTGAGATCTTTGACAATAACAGGTGAAATATCTTGAGACGGTCAAGCATATATTGGTTCATAGGAGGATTTAAGACATTATTTACTGATTTTTTCCTTTTATAGTTTTGAACAATTCTGCATTAACTACTGCAATGAGAAGTTGCAACAGCTCTTCATTCAACTTGTTTTGAGGCAAGAACAGGAAGAATATCAGCGAGAGGGGATTCCTTGGAAGCATGTGAGTAGATTTTACATGGTCTGCTCAGAAACACTCAATGGTTACCCCACCCCCAAATTAAGATTTCAAATGCAGAATCCTAGGGGGGGGGAGGAAATCCAACATGCTTATTTAAAATATCAAATCTAAAGGACACAATTACTAGGAAACCAATTAATAAAGCCTGCAAAAGTCGTAAAGGAAAAGAATGAAAATTGAAAGCAGACAAATTTTATCCAGTTAAGAAGGTAAAGAAAATAGCGATGGTTTCAAGAAAAACTACTTCTGTTATACTTGGATTTGAGGAAAGGGATAGAAATGTGGAACTTCAAGAAAGACTTTTTCAGCTATTATGTAGGCTAAGTGAGACCATACAGAAATAATCTTTTAAATACTTTGATCCCAAGGCAAGGTTATAAAGATTATAATCAGCACTCTGAGTTATGCCTGGAAGCAGACTGATAAACAAGACAGTTGCAGTATCAGTGGTACAATAGACTATGATCTTTGAGAATACCCTCTGCTCCTGCAGCTATGTATTCATGGATATATATATATTCATGAATACAGAATAGCAATAGTACTTAGAATTATATACTGCTTCACAGTGCTTTACAGCCCTCTCAAAGGAGTTTATAGTGTCAGCATATTGCCCCCAATAATTTGGGTCCTCACTTTACTGACCTCAGAATGATGGAAGGCTGAGTCAACTTTGAGCCAGTCAGAATTGAACTGCTGAACTGCTGGTAGCTGGCAGTCAGCAGAAATAGCCTGCAGTATTGCATTTTAACCACTGTGCCACCGTGGGTCAGAATATTTCTGTATTCATCTCCCTGTCCACCAACTAAATGGGATCAACTCCTTTCAGATCCCATCCCTATTGGATTATTATCTAATGGGGCCTTGAAAATGGGCATTTTTAATAGCTGCCTATTTCCTTTGAACTTCTTCCTGGCAGAAGTGCAATCAGCTTCATCTCTCTTAGGCTTTAGAAAAATAGTGAACTTAGTCAAAATAGATCTAGACAATCTATTTTGTTTAAATAATCTTTGCAATGCCAAACAACTATCTGTGATCTTTTGCCAAAAGTGGAGATTGAAGGCAAATTAATAAATATCTACCACTTAGAATCTGAGCAGAAGGGGAAAATGTTACTTATTTCAGGCAGGACAAAAATATAACCACTGCCCATCTATTTAATGAAACAGATTAGCAATGCCCCCTGTAATCAGCAACAACTAGCAGAGTAAAATGCACAGGGAAGCCATATAGTTAATAATTTTTCCCAAGATTCTGAGACTGCGCTCTTAACTTTGGAAAAATAGAGGGTTTTCTATCTTTAATGTTATTGGTATAAAGTACAAAAAGGAGATAAAATTTACCATCTCAATCACACAGAATACCATATCAATACTTTTTTATTCTTCAGATATCTCTAGATTTAGAAAGCAGTTTTAAAATGTTGCTGAATAGTTTGGCTTACATTTGTTTGAAATATTGTGTATGAATTTAGAATACATCTCACTGAGTTTTAAAGTAGGAACTGCATCTGAAGGAAATTTAAACTTATACCTCCTCATTTCTGTTCATATTACTGATTATATAGCACAATTTACTTTTCCTCATGGAGTTCTCTTTAGTATTTGTGCTCAACTATTCTGTAGATTGACTACTTCAACAACCAGATTATTGTTGATCTTGTGGAGCTGCAACATAAGGGAATCATAGCCAATTTGGATGATGCATGCATGAATGTTGGAAAAGTCACAGATGAAATGTTCCTGGAGGCTCTTAATAAGAAGTTGGGCAAGCATGCTCACTTTTCCAGCAGAAAGGTATTTTTGTCTAATCTGGCATTAACTATAATACTGTCACTAGACTAACTTAAGCTATTTTTTTACTTAATTAGCATTGAAATATTTGAACGTATCCTTTCTTAATTGAAACAGATCAGTTTACACAAAATAGACATTTAGCTTCATATTATACCACTGCTTCTAAACATATGCCAAGGAATTTTGAAAAGCGTATTTTTCAGAGTTTATGACTAATTCATTTTTTCTTAAAGCATTTTATCCTCCTGAAAAGGATCAAAGAACTGTGTACAATTTAAATTGCAGTCTCTAAAAACACTGTACAAAAACAAAAAATAGAACAAAAGATCATAAAAAACAAATCCACACAATATTTTCTTTATTATCAAGTTGACCAAGTCATATTTATCAAGTTCAGCAATTGCCGTTTCATCAGAGTGGAAGACTGCTTTCTCTCTGATGGGCTCAGAGTGTAGAATATGGAAGAAAGCTCTTAACTAGCCCAATGCTGCCTCTTCCATCTTCCCCTCTTCATGGTGTCTTGTTCAGTATATATTTAATCCTATTGGGATTTTAAGAACTAGAACATACTTTTTAATCCATCCAAGCCATAAACTTGTAGGTATTAAGGCTGAGTTGAAAATACATGAATTTTTAGTGCATCCCATTCCATCCGTATGTGGATCTGACTTTGATGGTTTGGGGCTCAAACTGAACTATAGTATTTGTTGGCTGATATTGTTATGGTGACACTAGTTGGGGGAAGGAACCAATTGGCATATACAGAATGTATAGCTAAAGTTCACAGATTGAGAGATTTAAAAAAATCTCAAGCCTATGGCTTGAAGTACTCCTCTGCTATAAATAATCTTTAAAGCTGTCTCCAAAGGAAAAAAAATAATATCCAGCAGAGGGAGCCATAGACTTTTCAATGTTAAAGAGAAAAACAGAAGCATGAAGCTGGCTAGACCGTGATGTCATTTATAACCAATAGAAGCCCAGTTTGAATCCATGTAATATTTCCTAAACAAGTAAGAGCAGAGAATATGGAGTATGTAGGTTTTTATTTCAGAAAGGTGAAGAGATTCCTTTTGAAACTATAGTTGAACAATGTTTTTATTAGAAGCAAATAGAATGCAACAAAAGCAAATTGTTAGAGCTGTTCAAAAGGCTACTTGTTACGCAAAACACTGGAAAAAAGGAGTGTTAAAGGAAAAAGCTAGCTTTGCTGAAGCCACAAAGTCTTCATTTGGTCACATCCATAAAATAGAGTGTAAGATATAATCGCTAGTTTAAATAGATACTACTGAATACTCTACAGATTTCAGGTTGCCCTTAGGGTTGTTAGGGCTGCCCAGGGATGGGATTCTACCAGTTCAGACTGGTTCTATAGAACCAGTTGTTATGATTCTGCGCAGTTCAGAAAACCAGCAAATCATGCCCCTGTCTGGCCCTGCCCCTTTCTGCCCGCCCCTCCCTGCCCAGTCAGTCCTTATCGCGCATGTGCAACATTGTGCATGCCCAACATCCCTGACTGTGTTCTTGCCCGCCCAGTCACTCCTTAAGGTATTTCTTTTATTTTCCGTCCCGAGGATCAGCTGTTTCTATGATCAGCTGTGCCGGGATTCCCCTGCCACTTACTGCTTCACCTAGGAGGCTTCCCTGAGGCCCAGGAAGGCCAAAAATGGAGGGGGGGCGCAGCTCCCCCATGCCCCCTCCATTTTTGCCTTCCTGGGCCCCAGCGAAGCCTTCTGGGAGCAAAAATGCCCCCCAGGAGGCTTCACTGAGACCCAGAAGGCCCAAAAAATGGAGTGGCTGCAAAAAAAGCCACACCTACCCAGTTACATGGCCATGCCCACCTGGCCATGCCCACAGAACTGGTTGTTACAAAATTTGAATCCCACCCCCTGTTAATAGAATAGTTAATCCATTTTTGAAAGTACATCAATTAGCAGTTAATAGATTCTATCTTCTAAGTTTTGGGGTTTGGGGGTGAGGTATCATCAGTATGCTGATGATACCCAGCTTTTTATCTCCACCCCAAACCAACCCAGTGATGCCCTCGACGTGATGTCCCAGTGCCTGGAAGCAGTACGGATGGATGGGGAGGAACAGGTTTCGACTCAACCCAGCCAAGACCGAGTGGCTATACGTACCGGCATCTCGGATTGTCCAGGTTGTTCCTTCTCTGGTTATGGGGGGAGAGGTGTTACCCCACATCGAAAGGGCGCGCAACTTAGGAGTCTTCCTGGATGCATGGCTCAGTTTGGAAGATCATGTAGGAGCCGTGGCCAGGGGGGCATTTGCCCAGGTTCGCCTGGTGCGCCAGTTGCACCCCTATCTGGACCGAGATGCCTTGCGACGCTATTCATGCTCTACCTCCCATATGGACTACTGCAATGGTCTCTACATGGGGCTGCCCTTGAGGACCACTCGGAGGCTTCAACTAGTACAGAATGCAGCTGCACGGGTTGTGATGGGAGGATCCCGATACTCCCATATTACACCCTCCCCGCGAGCTGCATTGGTTGCTGGTTGCCCTCCGGGTGAGATTCAAGGTGCTGGTAATCACCTATATAGCCCTACATGGCTTAGGGCCGGGGTATTTGCAGGAGCACCTACTGCCAGCAACAACTGCCCATCGCCCCGTACGCTCCCACAGACAGGGCCTTCTCAGGGTGCCATCAGACAGACAGTGTTGACTGGCGACCCCCAGGGGGAGAGCCTTCTCTGTGGGTGCACCCGCCCTTTGGAATCAGCTGCCCTTGGAGCTTCGGATGGCTCCTGACCTTCGATCCTTCTGTTGTGACCTGAAAACATGCCTTTTGCAGCTGGCCGACCTGGACTGATGGTGGGGGGTTCTTATTGGTGTTTGTTAGTTTTAATTAGGTTATTGGGTTGTTGTATTTAATACTTTTTTAAATTTTGTATTGTATGTTTTTATTGTTGTGAGCCACCCTGAGTCCTTCGGGAGATAGGGTGGCGTAAAAATCCCAATAATAATAATGATGATGATGATGATGATGATGATGATGATGATGATGATGATGTAGAGATTAAGCACTTTTTCATTATTAACAAATTTAAAGTGGTGTCATTTTTACATTCAGAAATAGTAAAGTTCTTTGTGAATTGGTATAGCTTAGGGAGTACATAGCATAATTACAGTTCTACTCATTGTTTACCTCTGGGGAGAAAATATTATTATTGTTGTTGTTAATGTTGATATTGATATTTTGATGCATTTTTTAATGTTCAGTTGACTGAGTTTCATGTTTAATGAATAAAGTATATAATAATACTTTGAAACTAACCTTTTGAAACATACTGTATATTTGATTAGTTTGGAGATCATAATTATCAATATCATACTGGACTGATCTTCTAACATACCTGAAATGTGAGATTTTCATTTCAATTTTTTCATGGATGCTTTATCTAAAACTGACAGACTGGTTAAGTAATTTCAAGCTATATATTATAAAATTAAATTCTTTCAAAAATCATAGTAAAAATAATCACAATTTTAAATAAGATAGCAGACAAAGGTTGGTGAAAGCAGACATGAAAGCATCTTATATTCCTTTTTGTGCCTGTACTGGAGGAAACGGGAGGGAGGTACTGTTCATTCGTGCTACAATAAAGAATGGGTTACCATGTTATAAAAAAACTGATCAGAATAGAACTCAACTGCTCTCATTGTTAAAATTAAACTAAATGAAGACAATATTATTCAAACTGGAATATAGTTGAAGATGATTTAACAAGCATCACACAATTAAAATAAATGTGTTGATTGATTATTTAATTAAATAGACAAATGCATAACATTATGCAGAAAATTATCTTCTGCATTAATACTTCTGCATTGAGAAGTATGTTCTGTTTTCAGTGAAAACCGCATGATTGTGGTTTGGCAGCACAACTCATTTAGAATTACAGATCAAGCTTGCCTCCTTACTTTTCCAATAATTAGAATTGATGGTTTTAATCATTTCCATTTTTCATCCATCTGCATCTCAGTCTTTGAATTAAAGTCTGGCATATATCTTTTTTTTATTTTTATGGACATATAAATCCTACTTCCATGTGTTTCACATTATTTTACAGTGCATATTTGAATTTTTAAATGTACATTTCTTACCTCTATCACTGTCAGGACAATTTTCAAACAGTGAAATAGAATGAAGAGTCAGATAGGGTCAATCGAACAGGTTATATTTCAATCTTACTAAAAGCAATAAGGGAATATTGAGAAGGCTATATCCATCATCACAGTTCTAGATTAATTGTTATACTTACTGATGTGTGCATATAAAATGTTTGATACTCTTTTGTATTTAGTTCACCATTTTTTTAATGAAAAAAGCCCTTTGTAAATGTTATGGTTTGTGAAAAAGGCCCTTAGTAAATATCATATGCATTTGTTTCCCATGTGTTTTCTCAGTAAGTTGTATCAAATCACTAAGAAAGATATTGTCTTGTCTTACAGACAGCTTGTGTAGCACTTGCATTAAGGAAGGAACATTTCATGACTAGATGTAGCAATAATTAGATCAGATCTTCATTCAGATCTGTAACCGAAAACCTGCTGAAAGTTACCAGCAGTTGCATTTCAATAATTACTTTTTAATCCATTTGTTTTTAAGCTTTGTGCTACGG